>LNAC01000026.1:2065889-2097894 GCA_002007465.1 Ailurus styani
CTCCTCTCTCTCTGCCTGCCTCTCTGCCTACTTGTAATGTCTCTCTCTGTCAAATAAATAAATAAAATCTTTAAAAAAAAAAAAAAACATACTGCAAAAATTTAAAGCTAGTAATGAGTTAATGAGTCTTCTTTTCCACAGGCTTAGAGTGTGACCAAGTATTCCCACCAGCACAAACGACCCCCCAGACAGCTTCAACCTTTAAGAAATAAGGTACATAACAACTTTAGATTGTTTAAAATTCCCTTGTCCTAAAAAATTAATCAAAATTTCCCTGGCTTTATGCCACAAATGAGCGATAATTAAATTTTCTTTAAAAGAACCTAAACCGGGCGCCTGGGTGGCTCAGTGGGTTAAAGCCTCTGCCTTCGGCTCAGGTCATGATCTCAGGGTCCTGGGATCGAGGCCCGCATCGGGCTCTCTGCTCGGCGGGGAGCCTGTTTCCTCCTCTCCCTGTCTCTCTGCCTGCCTCTCTGCCTACTTGTAATCTCTCTCTGTCAAATAAAAAAAAAAAAAAAAAAAGAACCTAAACCACTTTCTTTCTCTTTAAAAGACTTAATCTACTCACACTACATAATTTTTATCTGTAGAAGGTTAACTGTATTTATTATTACAAATTTTCATTATTATTATAGTCTTCCCATGAAATCTGAAGCGACATAGTATAGTGAATACATGGTTTTTTAAAGATTGACCTAAGTACAATTAGAGTCACTACAGAAAATAATAATTGTGCTTTCACTTCTCCATGTTAATTCTTAGAACAAAATATGAGATACATTATCATCCCCATTCTCCGGATAAGGAAGCTAAAGCCTGAAAGAACCTGATATGACTTGATCAAATGACAGAGTCATATATTATGATTCAAGTCCATTAAATGTTCATAACACAATTTAGACACTCAGTGAGTCAATTCATGCTCCCCCAAACATACCCTATTCCAAGTTTAAACTCTAAAATGATTGTGAAGGGGCACCTGAGTGGCTCAGTCAGTTAAGGGTCCAACTGTTGGTTTCAGCTCACGTCGTGATCTCAGGGTCAAGGTATCAAGCCCCGTGTCATGCTCTGCGCTGGCCATGGAGCTTGCTTAAGATTCTCTCCCTCCCTCTCCCTTTGCCCTTCCCCTTCTCCCTTGCTCTTAAAAATAAATTAATTAAATTTTTTTTAATTATTGCTAAGCCTATTATATCATGTGGGTAAGCAAAATTCCTTCCTTCCAAATATCCAGTCCTCTTGATTTCCTCACCCACTGTTCATTCAACAGATTATGTTACAGAGATAATTTCCCTGTATCAGACTCCGTTTTTCACTTGTTACTTGCCCAGGTAATGAGAATGAATGCAAAAAGATAGCATTTTTTTAATGCTAGCTTACAAAGTAATTTCAGGGATCTCATCTTATTAGTTCTTCAAAAAAGTTTGGTGAGAAAGAACAAACTGAACTACTTACTATAGCTTTCCAACATCTCATATTCTTTTGTGCTCTTACATGTTCCCATGCCTTTTGCATATCTAGCTCTCAGAATGAATTGCCATTAACACCTCTGCCATGTGAAATGTTCCTTAGCATCCCTGAAGACTAAGCTAAAAAGTTATGTTTTCTACAAAAGCCTTTCCTGCTTTACTAGGCAGTAAGTTAGAAAAACTTCCACCTTGGTCTTGACTCAACCCTGTATCCACTTACCAAATAAAAACAGAAACAACAAACATTGACTGAGGGGCTTATGAAAAGGCAGAATTAAATTGAGTTGCAGAATTAAACTAAACTGAATTAAATTTAAACAGAATTAAACTGAGTTGCAGAATTGTGTTTAGAGTATGATTCTTATTAGAAATTAAGAAGGAAGTTTCTTCAATATTCCCTTTTAATTTTTCAAAAAGCAGTAATTACAAAACACTGACGCTAAAGATCTTGACATTAGCACAAAAGCAATTATTTTTGCCATTTGTTATGTATTAAAATATTTTCTATCCACCTCAATGCTGCTATGACCCACAAAAATTGTCCAAGGCATTTTATGTAGTGGCCTTCATAAGACCATATGCAAAGATTTCCAAATTCAAAACACGTGGCTATCACTACTGTCAACAATTATGGTTTGCCAAGGACATGGGGTGAGGAGGGGTGGGAGAGGCAGATAGCAAGGATAATAAGAAAAGGCTGCATGTCTGTGCTTACTTTAACTCGTAAGCAAATCCTAAACAAGAAAACATTTTGAAAAAAAAAATGTGAAGTCTTACACTTAGGTATGATTATTAAGATTAGTAGAAGATTCTATTATTCCCTAATCAATATTACAGTTGTACCACACTAAATCATCTTGATTCTATATATTATTCATCAAATAACCATAATACTTCTTTAGTAATGTGTGTGTGTACATATATACAATCTGTGCTTCATTTTCTAACTATACATTTCAAGCTATCCATGTCAAATCATGCCCTTTATTAATCATTTAATATTTTAAAATTACATAATAAACGACACTGATCATAAACATCCACATCATGTACATATCCTGGTTGGTTTCCAAAAAGTAGAATGTCAAACCTGATCTCAAAGGAATTAAAAGCCACACTGAGGGACAAAGATAAAACTATATTGTATGTAAATGTTTTCTACATACAGCTTGACAGGAGAAAAAAGGTGGAGGGAGGATAGACAGGTATGTTTCATAAGCCAGAGAAAAAGATCAAGTCAGCATCAAGAATTAACAGTGAGGAGTGCCTGGGTGGCTCAGTGGATTAAGCGTCTGCCTTTGGCTCAGGTTACAATCCCTGGGTCCTGGGATGGAGACCTGCATCAGGCTCCCTGCTTTGGCAGGGAGCATGCTTCTCCCTCTGCCAGCTACTGCTCTCTCTCAGTACCTCTGTCTCTTTCTCTCAAACAAATAAAATCTTAAAAATAAATAAATAAATAAATAAATAAATAAATAAATAAATAAATAAATAAAAAGAATTGACAGCAAAATGGACAGTAGTAAATGGGTATAAATACTTTGGAAAATTATTTGACATAACCTATTAAATTTGAACATGGGTATAGCCTACAACAGAGCAATTTCACTTGGGAATACATGACAGAGAAATTCTTGCACAAATGCATGAGATTTGTATGTGAATGTTTACAGCTGCAATATTTTTTTTTAAGATTTTATTTATTTATTTGACACACAGAGAGAGATTACAAGTAGGCAGAGAGGCAGGCAGAGAGACAGGGAGAGGAGGAAGCAGGCTCCCTGCTCAGCAGGGAGCCCGATGCGGGCCTAGATCCCAGGACGCTGAGATCATGACCTGAGCCGAAGGCAGAGGCTTTAACCCACTGAGCCACCCAGGCGCCCAACAGCTGCAATATTTTTAAAAGCAAAGGAGAAATAAAATCTTTGTGAAAGAGTAGGAAGTATGCATTGATCACCTCTGGATACCAAAGAATAATAAAATTGTCACATGGAAGAGCATTAGTGGTATGGAATTATAAGCTAAGCTAGTTCCTTTTTTTCATGAAACACCATTTTAACTAGAAAGAATAACAGACAAACCATGATTATTCAGAATTGGGTAGGAAAAGAACTTGTCACTTAAGAGAAGAGAACTGATACTATTTGTTTCCAATAATAAAATTCAAGGTTTCAAATGAAGCTTAGACTTTTAGAAAACTTGTATCCATCACCATGAGCTTGACACTGTCTCATACTTAAGGTCTATTCTGAGACTGATGATGATATTGACAAATGATACTGTTTTTATATTGTACAATAAAATCTGTCAATATTTGGAAGATCTGCACAACCAATATTTTCCACATGACTAATGCATGATGTTATAAAATCATGCACAGGAAAGATCCACTCAAAAGGCAAGAAAAACTAATAAATTTAATGTTACAAGTATAAAAATAGCATTGATACAGTTTCATATTCTCTGTTGTAACTAACTTTTGAGAAACTATGCCTTATCTAGTTTTGCTATAGTATCAAATAAAAATAGCTATAATTATCTGAAAAGGTTAAGATACTCCTCCCCTTTCCAACTACATATCTGTATAAGACTGAATTTTCTTCATATTCTTCAACCATACCACAACAGACGAAATATAAAAGCAGCTATGAGAATTCATCTTTCCTAATATTAAGCCAGACATTAAAGAGGTTTACAAAATATAAACCATCACTATTTTTTGTTTTGGAAAAACACAGTCATTTTTCATAAGAAATGGTATTTATGTTAATATTTAATAATGTTTTTAAAGCAAATACATACATTTTTTTAAATTTATGTTTTAATCTCTAATGTTCTAAGTATGCATAGATATAATCCAAAAAAATAAAACCTCTTTGGAGTCCATAACAATTTTGAAAATATATAGCATTCCTGAGATGAAGAGGTTTGAGAACCATTGACCAATGTCACAAGCAACAAATTATCCTAAAACTTTGCAGGTTAAAATTATATCTATTATCTCACACAACTTCTAAGGGTCAGGAATCCAGAAACAGCTTAGCTGATGGTTCTATTTCAGAGTTTCTCATGACGTTGTAGTAAGCCGTGAGCCAGAGCTATAGGCTCTGACAACGTGATAAGAATTGGAAGATCTGCTCCAAGTTCATTCACCCGGCTGTTGGTAGGAGGCTCGATATTTACAGCCAATTATACTTGTCTCTTTTTCCCCCTCTACCATGTTCTTTTCTTTGGTTTTTCCCTTGTTATATTTCAACAAAATATTAGGTTCAACTGATTAAAAAGCAAAGCCAACAAATTCACCATACTGTTCAATAAAAGGGTTTACTGACTCCCTACTCCCCCACCATCATAAAAGTAAAGGCATGGAAGAAAAGTACTAACAAATACCTACCCTGTCCCCCAAAATAAATACTATCTGTTGTTCCAGAAAGAGACAAGGTGGGAAATATTAACATTACAAAATACGAAATAAAGAACAAAGTTGAAGGTCTCATACTCTCTCATTTCCAAACTTATTAAAAGCTACAGTAGTCCAAACAGTGTAGTACTAGCATAAAGGCAGATATACAGACCAATGGTATAAGCACAGAGAGCCCATAAATAAACACTCACATACATGGTCAAATGATTTTTAACAAGGGTGCCAATAGCACAGGAAAGGGAAGTCTTTTCAACAAATGGTGAAGGAGAAAATATCCATATACAAAAGAATGAAACTAAATCCTTACGTTATGCTATTAAAAAAATTAAGTCAAAATGAATCAAAGACCAAAACGTAAGACCTAAATCTATAAAACTACTAGAAGAAAACATAGGGGAAAAGTTTCAGGGGATTGGATTTGACATGATTTCTTAAATATGACACCAAAAGCAAAAAGAGATAAACTGGATTACATCAACATCAAAAACTTGGTGCATCAAAAATATGACTGTAATTTATAATAAAAAAATATACATTGGGTTTTCATCGCCATTTCGGGAAGAGCTCCAAAACCCCTTTGGATTTCCTAAGTGATAAGAGCAATGAAAATGTCTTTTGTTTATGCATAACAAGCCACTTTCAACCACCAATGAGTTTATGTTAACAAGGTGATTTTTTAGAAAGACCATAAGGATGGGGGCTGGTTGCTATGGCAATCAACCAGGATTAAAGGGTTAGAACTTTCAACCAGATCCCTCATCAATACCCCACCATCACCACCTCAGGGAGGGGAGAGGAGCTGGAGAGATTGAGTTAATCACCAATGGCCAATAATTTATCAATCATGCCTATGTGAGGAGGCCTCCTTAAAAACCCAAAGGGTCAGGATATGGAAAGATTCTAGGTTGGTGAACATACAGAAAGCACCCAGAGAGAGCACAGAAGCTCCATTCCCTTTCCCACACAACTTACCCTATGGATCTCTTCCATCTGGCTGCTCTTGAATTATAATCTTTTAAAATAAACCAGTAATCTGGTAAGTAAAATGTTTTCCTGTGTTTTGTAGTAAGTCACTCTAGCAAATTAATCAAATCTAAAGCAAGGGTTGTGGGAGCCTCCCATTTACAGCCATTTAGTACAAAGTACAGGTAACAAGCCGGACTTTCAGTTGGTTTTGGCAGGGTGGGGGTGGGTGGGTGCAGGAACAGTCTTGTGAGACTAATCCCTTAAACTGTGGGATCTGACACTATCTCCAAGCAAATGGTGTCAGAATTGTTACACTGTATGACACCAGCTGGTGTCACAGAACTGCTGATGTGAGGAACATACATCTTGTGTCAGAAGTAAAGGTGTACTAGAGTATTCAGAGTACAGGAGACACACAGGGATGTTTTTCCTTTACAGTAAGGTGGCGGTGAATGGAGAGTTGTTCAAAGAGTGTAGAGTTTTAGTTCTGCAAGATGAAAAGAGTTCTGGAGATTGGTTTCATAACAATGTGAAAAAGTCCTTAACACTTAAAAACCAGAGTAAGTCATGCTAAACTCATGCCAATATATATACAACATACAAAAGATTAAAATTTAAGATATATAAAATCACTTCACTACTATATGTAATTTTTAAAATCTCACCTGATTATTTTGTGTTAATTCATTAAGTGAAATTTTAAGTTTTTGTAGTTCCTGTACATATACAGCAACTTCCTGGGGGCCTTTTGCAAGTTCACTCCTTAACTGGCTTATTGTGGCCTTAAAAAAAGAAAGAAAAAAAAATTAGAGAAAACTGAAATGGAAAAGGTAATGGGAGTATTCAAAGGTTTTAAAGTTACATAGATTCCTGTCACTGTTGTTGTTAAATAGAAAAAATACTTAGAAGTTTCAAATTAGTTCTTTTTCCTACCACCCCTACTGCCACCCAACGTCTGAAAATTAATTTTTAAACGCACAACTTCATTTTGCATGAAATGAAGAGTTGGCATCCTACTTTAAGTGTCTGAGGTAAGAAAGCATCAAACTGTAAACTTGAATTTACTGGCGCTAAAACTCTGTAATTTAATCCTTCTGAATTTAAAGAAGATACGCAAGCTATTGCTACATTTTCTCCCAATCTCTTCTATAGGATAGCCTTTCTTCTTACTTTAAAAACATGTTAAATAAATGCAAACATACAACACAGAATCACCTTGGAAAGGTGGTAAATCATCTTTTTGACTATAATTTAAAGTCTTTGTCCAAAGAAGTTATAGAGTTTTATTTGATATAGTTTCATTAAGCTGGGCCACTCCGTGATCAGGTATAATAGCTGGATGTGAATTTGCTTTAATGCATTTTAACATTTGTTAACGATATTAAGACAATGGTTTGATCATTTAAAGAATAAAAGTAAGCAAAGATCTTGGAAATAGAAACTTCCTACACATGAGAGCTTCAACAACTAGCCAAAGAGAGACTAAGTACTGCTTTTTAAGTATGGTTTCCTGCAAGTGATATTAACAAAATAACTTTGTATTTCTAACATTGTTTATTGACTTCACTTTTTACATTCCCAAAGGACACTCATTTTCATTGTCTATATTCTTTATTAGTAAATAAACTGCATATGAAAAAGACAAATTTTTAAAAATGTTGCCTAATAAACACATCAGTAGTTGTCTATATCCAACATTATAAATAAGTACTTTCATTTTCAAGGGAGAAACCTTAGACGGCTATTGATTTATTTTGACAATAACGTCAAGAGATCTTCTGGTACTCTTCTTTTGGAAACCCTTCCAGTATATGTGGCACTTTTTGTTTTTTAAAAAGGATTCTCATTGGTAGTATATATATCTTCATCCATTATAGTGCTTTGGTTTAAAGTTTTGGGAACCATCTTATAAAGGAGGTTAAGTAATTAAACTGAATGATCAAATATTTGGACTTCTATTATTTCATTTTAATAATCATAAGTTAATAAAACTAGTTTTTTGAATGTTTTCCAAACTGGCTTAAAGTCAGTTAAGAGGTTTCAAAAATGTTTTTATGAATGGCAGCATGTCTGAGCTATTCTTCCTCGCCTGACCTTTTAAGGTCATGTAAATAAACCAATTCTAATACAATGAAAGGCAATCTGTCATACTGCTTTACAGTTACAGCTTTTACAGCCTGTTTCAATAATTGATATATGCTACTATATACTTAAGAGAAGGAAATGTTGGGGGTATTTTTGTTTTTGTGTTTAAATAGGATCCACACCCAGTGTGGAACCCAATGTAGGGGCTTGAACTCATAACCCTGAGATCAAGACCTGAGCCAAGACTAAGAGTCAGACACTTAACTGAGCCACTCAGGTGCCCCAAAGAAAAAAATGTTTAAATATTTGTTATTTTTAACTACAGTCAAACTAAAGGTATATCCTAATTATTTCTTTCTTACACTGATCATGTAACCTTTTCATTGATGGAGTTTATTTCAAACTGCTATTTCTAACAACTTTGAATCTCAGATCATTTTCCATTAGTAACATTATGGATGTTAACAGAAATATTAGGAACAGTTCGGCTATTTTAAATTATTATGTATCAAAGGATTTAGCAGAGTAACACATAATAAACAAAGATAACAGTATACATTAAGATGCAAATTATGAGCATATTTCATTAAAATACCATGATTATGCATTTAAGTTTATTAGATATAGTAAGCCAAGAGTAACATCTATCTAGTATCTATCTTGCTAATTAACTCCAAAATGTAGAAAAAACAACAAAATGTAAAGCAAAAATATCCAAAAATATCTAGTTATATTTTAGTTTTTAGATACATTCATATAAATGATTTTATAATTTTAATATTAAAGAATAGACATTAGGTGTATCATTTATCCTTTATACACTAAAAACGTACTTATTTTAACAAGAATTTTTTAAAAGCAAGAATTTGAAATTTTTTATTTTACTCAAGGGTAGAAAAAAGAAAGATGTGGGAAGAATTTATACCAAAAGGTGTATTTTAGTCATGGGGAAGGGGAGGAGGGGAGTGAATTACAGAAAACATTCACTTTCTCTGTTGTACTTTATAAGTCATTATAATCTTTTACAATGATCATGTATTATGCTTTGTATAGGGGAAAAAATAAAAATGTTAAAAAGTCAAGATTTGCAAGGAAATAAACACATCCCCTGTTCAAATATGACCACGGGTGAAATTGAAACAAAGATGACTCTCCACATTGACTTTCCTCACTATTTAACAGGCCAGACTCATCTGTGCCTTGAGGCTTTAATAGTTGCACTCCCTCTTCCTGGGAATGACTGTTCCCAATTCTTCACCCTCATTCTTGCTTTCTTCTCACACATACCCTCCTTAAGAAGACGTTCCCTGATCATTCTATCTAAAACTGTCCTACATTATTGCCAGCTCCACTACACTACTGCCCATACATACTCCCTGCTTTATTTTTCTTTTTTTTTTTCCATCCAGTTGCCCCATCCCCCACCTCCTTTCAGCAACCCTCATTTTGTTTGTTTCTTATGATTAAGAGTCTCTTCTGGTTTCTCTCCCTCTCTGGTTTCACCTTGTTTTATTTTTCCCTCCCTTCTCCCATGATCCTCTGTTTTGTTTCTTAAATTCTACATATGAGTGAGATCATATGGTAATCATCTGACTGACTTATTTCATTTAGTCTAACAGCCTCTAGTTCCATCCGCAGTGTTGCAAATGGCAAGATTTCATTCTTTTTGATGGCTGAGTAGTATTCCACACATACCACATCATCTTTATCCATTCATCTATCAAGGGACATCTGGGCTCTTTCCATAGTTCAGCTATTGTGGACACTGCCGCTATAAATACTGGGGTGCACATGCCCCTTTAGATCACTATGTTTGTATCTTTGGGATAAATATCTAGTAGTGCAATTGCTGGGTAGTAGGGTAGTTCTATTTTCAACTTTTTGAGG
This sequence comes from Ailurus styani, assembly GCA_002007465.1. Lineage (NCBI taxonomy): Eukaryota > Metazoa > Chordata > Mammalia > Carnivora > Ailuridae > Ailurus > Ailurus styani. Next base: position 2,075,715 of record LNAC01000026.1, read on the forward strand.
ACCTCCATGCTGTTTTCCAGAGTGGCTACAACAGCTTATATTCTCACCAACAGTGTACGAAGGTTCCCCTGTCTCTGCATCCTCGCCAACATCTGTCATTGCCTAACTTGTTGATTTTCCTGCTTTATTTTTCTTTATAGCACTTAGCATTAACTGACTTTCTATCATGATTTGGTTTACCTACGTATTGTCTGGCTTCCTCAAAGAAATACAAGCTTTATGAGAGCAGGCACTCTGTCTTACTCACTGTTGTATTCCCTACACCTAAAATAGTTGCTGACCCTAGACGTTCAAAAAATACTCACTAAAGAAATGAGTGATTCGTCTCCAAGAAGTTAATAGATTTTTGTTCCCAATATCAGACCCAATAAAATAGTCTGCATTTCCTTGAAGCCATGTTTTTTAATTCAACACTAGATTTTTACTAAAAATCTTAAATTAAAAAATAATTAAGGAAAGACATTCTGAGCAAACATCCTGCTAATGCTTTAGAATTATAATTATTGTTCTAATACTATATTACTACTAGTAAATAATCAGTTAAAGATGGTTGAAAATTTGCTTGATTAAAAAAATGAGAGTATCTTTGAAGTTCTGAGATTGCCTTAAAACACAAAATTGCCATATGACAATAGAAGGTGCTATGTATTACTAATATTAAAAGCCTTCCAAAAAACACATTACCTCAAGTTTAAGCATCTCCATTAGAAAGCAGAAAAAAAAAATAATAAAATGATGGATGAAAGGTGGAAGGCAAGACTGACAAGAGTATACAATGAACATACAAATATCCAAACATACTGCTAAATCTGATCTCTATTTGCATACTTTTAAAAGACATTTATGTACTCTCTTTAATAACTATGCATGAGTATAATCATTTTTCTTCTATCTTTATAAATATTTTAGCTTTTAAAATAAGTTTATTTGGAATACATTAAGATTCCTAAAAGATCATTTCCATTAAAGACCATGCCAAATATAAGTTGATTATAGCTTTGATATTTTCGATAATGTAAATTTTTAAAATAATACTTTTTTAACCCTTAAATCCTCAATTTCTGATCTTTAACAGAGCTGTTTATAAAGTATTTTCAAATGGTTTAGAATGAGTTATTTTTCTAAAATATCTAGACAAAAAAAAAACCGTCAATGAATTCATAAGGTATATGTAAACCTAAGTAATGGAACATAAGAACATACTTAATAATAATATGTTAGATTACATGTCTTCAGCCTCAATTAGAAATACCAAATAAATCATTACATTTTTAGCTTCTTTAATTCCTTCTAATGCGTTTTGTTTAAGATACAATATTTAGGTTCTATAAAGTAGTAATGGATAAAATAATTTTTTTATTAAGTGTTACAATCCGCCAACAAATTTGAGAATAGGATTGAATTTTAATAAATTAGTAAAATACATGTCATATATTTAAAAGGTAAGCAGAAGCTAAAAACAAATGGAGTTATAAACAAACAAATGAGATGGAATATCTAGACATTAATTTTTTAATATGAAAATGGTATGAAACAATTCAAAAGTATTTTAAGTTGTACTCAATATAAATATTACAACATACAATATGACAAAATATAAAAAGTAATAACAGTATTAGCTCAAGATTAACAGCACAGACTTACTTATAAGGCAATCATCAGACCACCCAAAATGAGAGAGAAAATGATAAAGAAAGACTGAAGGCTTTGGAGAAGACCTGGGTTCTAGTCCTAGCTTCCTTACATGAAGTGCATGAACTTAAATAATTTATCTACCTTCACTGAGCCTCAGATTTCTTCCATATAAAGCAAACATAATCTTCATTTACAGGTTAAAAGAAACAAATGAGACCATATATTTAAAGTACCTGGAATAGTATCCAAAACCTAGTGGTACTCAAAAAGTTAAGAGTTTGTTTCCAGTAATAATATTACTCTGACTCTTATTCTACCACTTCCTAAAGTTGTTCAAAATACTTCAGTATAAAAATCAAAAATCAAAATTAAAATCAAAATACTTCAGTATAATGTGAGGTCTCAATCATTACAAACCTATTAGTTAACTAAGTAGAAAGTATTATTCTTGTTTTACTAAAAATATGATGAAATGTTAAGTCACTATTCAGCAAGAATAAATCTATTTTAAAATTTATTTCAAAACATTTAAAAAGAAAAATTTTATGAAAATGTAAAAGAAAATGTGAAGAATGGATTTCTATGCCATTTTTCTTTTCCAAAACATCTTTCCAAGAGAAAAAAAAATGATTGTTTCCCACAATCAACCTTGTTGAAAGACAGTACAAGAAAACACTAAATCCTTTTCTCCCAAATCTTATATAACTCTAGTTATGCTTTTTCATCTTAAATAATCTCCTCATAACATATGAAGATAATTTAATCTACATGAATAAAAATGAAAATGTACAAAAATCTTCCATACTAAACAAATTATTAAATAAAATATTACTCAGAAATATTTCCCCACATATATTTTTCCCAAAATGCAAGTAAATATATAAATTTCTTCTCCCTGTTCAAATTCTACTTGTTTAACAAGTAAACATATAACTCCATAACTCTCATCTGGAAAAGGTCAGCAAGGATTGCACTTTAAAATAGATATATCATTGGGCGCCTGGGTGGCTCAGTGGGTTAAAGCCTCTGCTTTCGGCTCAGGTCATGATCTCAGGGTCCTGGGATCGAGGCCCGCATCGGGCTCCCTGCTCAGCGGGGAGCCTGCTTCCCCCTCTCTCTCTCTGCCTGCCTCTCTGCCTCCTTGTGATCTCTCTCCCTCTGTGAAATAAATAAATAAAATCTTATAAATAAATAAATAAATAAATAAAATAGATATATCATTAAAGTGTCATTATCGTGATTCAATTTTAGTCACCCTATTACATTTGTTTGGAAATTTCAAATAACATTAAAGGAATGTTTTTAATCAAAAGAGTATAATTTTTAAAAATTTTGAGAAATACTAGTGGGCAGGCAGATTTAATCAAAAGTAATTCTTACTGAAGCACAGAAATAAATGACTCGATTCACCCAAATTCAAGTATTTCTGCTTTCACATTATCTGAATGGGATTTTTCCTCATGAGACTTCTTTGATTCAGCCTCTCCTTGATTACATATTAGAAGCATTTAACTGGCTTCAGTAAATTTAGGAACTCCTTGAAATTATTTTAAAAACTGTGGAGTTATATGTCACTGGGCTACAAAGATCACTTTTAGGAAATTTGCGACTAAAGTTCATAAACTTTAAACTCAGAAGTACTAATCATCATAAAGCTTCACATGCCTATGCATGTAATACCCATAGGTATTTCACTCATTGATAAAATTTAGGAGGAAGAAAGAGAAAGGATGACATGGTTATCTAAAATGTTTATACTCCATAGCTCATTATGTTACTAATTGTGAATAGAGTGGCTTTTAGGTCACGAGCTTTAAAACTCCAAGAGAGAAATGCAAACTGAAATGTCGCTCTAACTCAACTTTTTAAACTGAAAATATGAGAAACAGAGGTCCACATCACATAAGGGAGCTTAAGAATGACAAATAATAGTTTATAAATAGACTATTAATAGATTAAAAAATATCTTTTACAGTACAGTATAAGGGGAAAAGGTTAGCATTTTTAAGCAAATAAATTTATTACGTATCCTAGAGCTTATCATACACTGACATAACTATATATCTCAAAGATCTATAGGCCAAAGTCAAGCCATGTGACAAACAGTAAAAGGAACTGAAAATATTTATCCTGGAAGAGAAATAACTCAGTAAATATGAACAGTCTTCAAATATCTCATGTGGAAAAAAGGAACAATTTATTCTTTGTAATTCCTAAGGAGAACTGGACCTACTGCATGTGAATTATAGGAAAACAAATGTCAACTCAATAGAATGGCTGACCTACAAAGATAAATGCATCCACTAGAACACCTAGTCAGATAAGTATCACTTATCAGATGCTATAAAGGGGAGTCCTGGGTGAAGTGTTAGACTAGTTGATTTTTAAGATTTCTTTCAACAACATAATTCAATAATTGATAAGTGAGAAACTAGCCTACTAGAAAGTAAGTTTTTCCTAAATATTTTTTCTGAACAACATTGGTAATACAATTGTAAAAAATGAAATCATACTTCCTTTACCCCTACCAAACTAAGATAAACTCAATTACCACTTATTGACTAGCTTGGATCAAATTTAACTTTAAATATCACCTCCCCACAATATATATCATTTATTAAATAAAATAATACTCTTACACAAATATTCTTCTCTACATGTCTAGCTTTGTAAAACAAAGTTAAATATTGTCCCTCAGATTAGACTGATTATATACAAAATCATTCAGAGCAAATGAAAGTCAAATGAACAGTCAACACTGTTTTGATAGATCACTCGGAAAAATCTCGAACGTTGGCTTTACTCAATAGTATACGCTAAACAAATTAACAACAGTCACATTTAGACATACTGAACTTATTTACCTCTGAGTTGGCATATTCTGCCTGTAACTTTTTGCACTCATCTTTGAGTTTTTCAGATTCTTTCTCACGTTCCAGTGTCATGTTGTCCATTAGTGTTTGAACTTGCACAAGTTCTTTCTTTAGCACAGCAACATCTTCTATACCAGGTCTCTGAAGCTACAGAGCACATTTTCATTAAAAAATACAGTGAGAAACTAAAAGAACACACATTTCTATATGGTTTTACTACAAAGAAATCAAAATGAAAATAATCATTGATATCAATTAATGGACTGTAAACAGTGACCACTGATATCTTTCCCCCAACAAGCCTCTCCTCTTCCCAATATATAAGTCCTAAGTATTACCACTCAAAGTGCAAAATTCACAATTATCCTTAGTGCTTTATTTGCTTTCTTTTCCTTCACAAACTACACCCAATGGTCATAACAATCACTTGCTAAATGTCACATTTTGAAGCATAAATGCCTCATTTTCTATCCTAGGAAACTGGTAATAAAAATAAAGGAGCAGATGTAAGCACAATTAGGGTTTGGTGCAGGTTGGATATGGTTGATTTTACTGATATATTTATTGAATGCTAAATAAAGGACAGAAAGGAGTCAAGGACAGATTCAAGGTTGTTGCACCTTGGGAGACTGTTGAAGATGTGTAATACCAATGACAGAAACACAGTTGAGGAGGAAATATGATGATTTGATGTTACATTTGTTGAATTTGAAATGATAGCTAGAAATGCAATCAGGAGTATCCTAAAAGTAGGTTGATTTATAAAACCAAAGTGCAGGGGAAAGTCAGGATCAGAGATGCAGATAGGGAAGAGCAAAGAGATGGATAATATTAAGATAGAAAGAGCAAATATTCTAAGCAAAAAGATAACATTAAAAGAGAAACACAAAAATTTTTAGGTAATAAATTTTGCACTCTAGATTCCATTTCAATGTAAAAAATCCTATTAGTAAGTGTGTGGAGGACAGAATTATAAAGAATTTTTATTTCCTTCATTTTAGACAAGATATGCTTTTAAAATTTTTTATCAGAGTATGTATTTCATTTTTAATTTAGAAAATTATAAAAGTACACTCCAATAAATGGTTTCTAAATTACCAGTTCAGTCTTCAGATCTTGAATTATAGTTGCTTCTTTGTTTAATTCTTCTGTCAGATGTGCCACTTTTTGGTCAGCAGCTTCTCGAAGACTCCTTTCTTCATCATATTTTGACTTTACATCTAATTAAAGATAGTTATAAATATTAGTTTTATGACATTAACTTTAGGAAAGGACCGTTTTATAAAGTCCTATATGTTATACAGTTTTATAAATTCTAAAAATAAATGTATTTATAAATAAATTGCATATTACACAATGCATATCATTAATTCAAATTCACATTCCTCACATAACCATAAACACATACAATAACCTTTAGCTTGTGATTACATGAAATCATGAACTTAAAATAATCAAATGTTTTTGTCTACATAAATTCCATATAGCACAGCACTGTTACTAATTAGCATGTTAATGTATACTTAATCACATATCTTACTGAAAAGCATGTAATTTTTTAAAAAGTAACTGATAGCACAACCAAATGTTAATTCTTTTTTTTTTTTTTTTTTAAGATTTTATTTATTTATTTTACAGAGGGAGAGAGATCACAAGGAGGCAGAGAGGCAGGCAGAGAGAGAGGGGGAAGCAGGCTCCCCGCTGAGCAGAGAGCCCGACGCGGGCCTCGATCCCAGGACCCTGAGATCATGACCTGAGCCGAAGGCAGAGGCTTTAACCCACTGAGCCACCCAGGCGCCCCCAAATGTTAATTCTATACTATTTAATTTCTTCAAAATGTTACTTATTAATCTTTAAGCATACCCCAAAAGAAAATTCATCTTCTCTAAATTTCAATAATTCTACAGAGAAAATCAGTCCTTTGAAAGGAGGTGAAAGGACAAATTAATTTATATACCAACTCTATTATTAAATTCTAGTAATCATCACCATAGTCTATAACAAATGCCTTATCAGACTAAAATACAATTAATGCCTTATTTCTAGGCTCTATAATGGCAAAAAAGGTAATAAGACTAATTCACTAGCTAAAAATATCTGATTCAATTTACCCGCAATTTCAGTGGCAAGTTGGGCTGCTTTCTGTTCAAATAAGTCTTTCATTTGCTTAATATTAAAATTTTCTGTTTGGGCTTCTTCTAATTGTTGTTCCAACGACTGTAGTTCTACAAAAAAGTATCATAGTTATTCAATTACATAATTAATGCTAATTATATTTCTTAAACTTTTATTACTTATATCCTAATCATTATAGAAAAGACAATCAACACGAAAAAAAGTCAACATGAGTCTATCATCCAATTACAAATAGAGTACATCAACATTTTAAGAACTAAGCTTCTCTAATTCATTTACGCCACAAGTCATAATTCATAAACATATACAAGTGAAAAGAATATTTAGCAACATGCCCAAATAATCCATAAATATTTGTTTCAAGATTATTTTGATTTCACATTTGTTATTTTCCTATAACCATCAATTAACCAAAGAGGAATATATTCTGCCTCTCTAAATAAAATTTATTATAATGAGAAATGAAATTAGAAATGGTTTAAAATCATGGTCTTATATAAAATAAAGAATTAATTAAAATATGCAGTCAACTCCGAATACTTCATTCTCATAAAAAGATTTCAGAGAGAAAGTAAATAGAACAGCTAACCTCAAAATATAATTTTAATTATTCATTGAGCATTCCTCCAGTTAAAGTCAATTATAAAGATGCTAGTTTCATCATTTTATTCCAAGAGAAAAAGAGAACATCACTCTTTAAAATAGGTTTAACTTTTCATTAAATTATATTCATATAATATTCTAGAAGTTTATTTATAACTATAGAATATAATGAACTAAGAAAACACTAAGATTTTTGCTGACTGATTAAATTACAAAGTTCACATGTAATACTCTAAACCTAAAATATAACTATTATCTTCACTGTTTTAGAGTCAGAACTATAATCATAATACAAATTTTTGTAACAGACATCAGAGAAAAAGTAAAAAGTAATAAAGAAGAATAAGCAAGTAGAAAAAGAAAAATGAAAAAAAAATCTGCTTTAAGTAAAGTTACCTGCCGATGAGTCAGCCACCAATCCATCAGGTTTAGACTCCTCAATGAAAACAAGACAAAAACAAACACATTAAAATGAAAAGAAAATGCTATTGCCATTGCCAATGTGAAAAAAAATCTCTAAAAGCCACATTCTGAAGGTAAGTAGCAAGATTTTGATAAAATTTTGGCCTGTTCACAATCTTCCAGATCTCTAAAATACCACTAGGTAGACTGGCATGATGATCTAACTGCAGTCACTGGTTCTAAGAAATTTTTTATGTTAATATAAAGTTATTATGGATCTTACAATAGATAGCATCTTAAATTCCATAAATTCAGCAAAGATTTTTCTTTTTTAATGTGGGCTCCACACTGGGCTTGAACTCACTACACTGAGATCAAGACCTGAGATCAAGAGTTGGATGCTTACCCAACTGAGCCACCCAGACACACCAGTAAAGATTTTAAAATAACATAAATTATTATAATTATAAACATAGATTCTAAAGCCAATACTTAAGTAAGCAGATAAGATTCTTAATCTCATAGGGGCGCCTGGGTGGCTCAGTCAGTTAAGTGTTAGACTCTTAGTTTTGGCTCAGCTCATGATCTCAGGGTCTTGGGACTGAGCCCCATGTCAGGCTCCTTGCTCAGGGGGGAGCCTGCTTGAGATTTTCTCTCTGCCCTTCCTCCCTAACCCCCACCCACTCTCTCTCTCTCCCTAAAATAAATAAATAAATATTTTCTCTTTTTAAAGATTCTATTTATTTATCTGACAGACACAGAGAGAGAGAGAGAGCACAAGTGGGCAGAGCGGTAGACAGAGTGAGAGTTTCAGAAAAGCAGGCTCCCCGCTGAGCAGGGAGCCCAATGCAGGGCTCGATCCTGGAACCCTGGGATCATGACCCAAGCCAAAGGCAGATGTCTAACCAACTCAGCCACCCACACACCCAATAAATAAATCTTTAAAAAAATAAAAAAGACTCAATCCTATAACATATAAAAATTTCCATAAGCTAAAATATGCCATGAAGGGCACATGGATGGCTCAGTGGGTTAAAGCCTCTGCGTTCGGCTCAGGTCATGATCTCAGGGTCCTGGGATCAAGGTCCGCATCAGGCTCTCTGCTCAGTGGGGAGCCTGCTTCCTCCTCTCTCTCTGCCTGCCTCTCTGCCTACTTGTAATCTCTCTCTCTGTGTGTCAAATAAATAAATAAAATCTTTAAAAAATTTAAAAAATAAATAAATAAATAAAATACACCATGAAGCTATCGTTACTAAAAAGTTTGGCATTAAAAGCACAAATTTTTAATTCAGGATTATGAATCATCATTTTAAAAAGCAGAAATAAAGAATATATTCCATAAGGCTTAATTTATTATGTGCATTAGGAATAAAACACTACAGTGCCTAGTCATTATTTTCACATTCTAAAAAATTATACATATCTGAAAGAGTTTAATAAGGCATCTCAATGTATATCTAACTTTTTATTTTCTTATACATTAGATTTAGACATACTGGTTGCTAAAAACCATCAATATTTTAAATACATTGTCCACAAAAGTAAATTTCCTACACCAAGGCAATTTCACCTTGCACTGTGGAGAATTTATTTAATTTATTAAATGTGAAACAGTCATCTCAAATGTAGTAAACAGTTTCCTCTGTTTTCAGGTACAAAAAAATAATACAGCAGATGTCTCATGAATTGTTAATGGCATCTATGTAAAACATGAGTAAGTGAACTGTAAGTATTATAGATTACTAAAAACTTCTTTCCTACCTCAAATACAGAAGCTAATAAGTAGTAAGACTGATACCTCGCTATTCATTTACTTGGGTTGTTTTGTTGTTTTTTTTTTTTTGGCCAATTGGCAATTTTTGGTGGAAAAAAAAAGGCAAAAAGAGGGGTGCCTGGGTGGTTCAGTCAGTTAAGCGTCTGCCTTCAGCTCAGTTCATAATCTCAGAGTCCTGAGATCAAGTCCTGCATCAGGTTCCCTGCCCAGTGGGAAGTCTGCTTCTCCTTCTCCCTCTGCTGCCCCCCACACTTGTGCTCTCATGCTCATGCACTCTTTCTCCCTCAAATAAATGAAATCTTTAAAAAAAAAAAAGCAAAAAACAGAGTACTAATGTACTAATATGCAAAAGGATCACTAATTACTTTGTAAAACTATTAGAACTATTGTTGAAGGGTATCCACTTGACTCTTGCAAATGAAAACTATATTTGGTAAAATTCATTATTCTATGATTCTTTATGTAACTGTAATACAAAAGCCAATATAATTTTATTTTTTTAAGATTTTATTTATTTGAGAGAGTGAGAGAGAAGTAGGGGGAAGGGTTAGAGGGAGAAGCAGACTCCCAGTTGAGCAGAGAGCCTGACGCAGGACTTGATCCCAGGACCCTGGGATCATAACCCAAGCCCAAAGCAGACATTTAATTGATCAAGCCACCCAGACATCCCAAAAGCCAATATAGTTTTAATATAAAAATCATAATTGGTTAAGATTTATTTAGAAAATACATTAAACTATATATCAACAGAATCTCACTCCAAAGTAACCACTTTTGATACCAATGATTTTGGGTTTTTTCTATGTATTATTTTTATATTAAGCAGTGTGTGTTTGTATATATGTGTGTGTGTGTGTTTGTGTGTGTGTGTGTGTGTACACATATATATAAATATTTTTATTCTGGTTTTTAAAACTAACATTGGTTTAAAAAAAAAAAACCTAAAATTGTTAATACAACCATTCCCCCACATTTTTAATTACATTAATCTGCATTAATGTAAACAAATAAGTTAATAATAGTTTTTTTTTTTAATAATAGTTCTTTCCCTACTAGTTGACAACTTAGTGATTTCTAATTTGTCAAAACACAAATGCTCTGAAGAGTTTCACTATTGTCTCAACCCAAATTTTTTTAACAATTTAGGAGTATTGTCAGAAAATTAGAATAATGCAGCCTGGTATAAAAAAAAAAACAATCCACAGGTAACTGATTCTTAATGGAATATCTTTAAGAAATTACATCTTAGCTTCCCAATTATTTGTTTGCTTTCATTAGAATTACAAAGTATACACTGAAGGCTATGAATACAGATAAACAAATTAGAAGAAGTTATTTATTTCAGGTCACCTGGTAACAAAATGCTTATTTTCAACAATGAAAATAAACAACTAATAAACACACTGTAAGTATTTAAAAGCATTTACTTGCTGTTGTAGCCCTTGAAATTTTTCTAATTCTTTCTTTAATTCTTCTGAGTACCATTTTTCTTCCTAAGGAGAAAAAAAGATTTTTATTTAGTAAATTTCAAAAGATTTATTATCTGAAACACTGAACATAAACAAATATAATCATTTTTATTGTTACCTTAAGTGAAGCCTGAAGGTCTTGGACCTCTTGTCTAAGTAGTGTTATATCATCTCTAAACATAAATTGAGAAAAAAAGGAATTATTAATGTCCTCTAATAACCTGGTCTCTTAATAAATCATGGCTAGTGACTGTACATTAATATTCTAGTTTTCTCACTTTAAAAAAAAACAGCTTTAGAATTTTACATATAGAATTTTATGTACACCCCTTAGAAAAACAATTTTATTCTAAAAGCTCACTGTTTATTAATGGAAAAACACCCTATCACAAAAATGATATAATCATCAAGTACCTGAACCAGAAACAAAATATCTCCCATTAATTTCCCAATAACAAGGATTAATAGCTTCCTACTGCAATTAGCATAAAATCCAAACTCATTAACAAGGACTATACTATCTGGACAGTATAGTCCCTGCCTTAACACTCTCCTCATTTACTCAGCTCAGGCAACGCTGACTTCTTTCTGTTCCTTGAGTCCTATCAAACCTTCTCACATTCTATTCTCCTACCTCAGAGTCAGTCTGACAAAGGACAGTGAGCACACTACTCAGGCCCTAACACAAGAAAGAGATAGCATCACATGCACTCCTAACAGCATATACTTCAAAGCGATTGTACTGTACCGCTTCAGAGCAAGAGCCTCTCCTCCATGACTTGAATCATTACCAGCATCATGAACTACCTCATAGTGTTTGCAAAGTTCATCAGCAGATCGAAGGGATTTCATACACTGAGGACATATGAAACCCTAGAGAAAGAGGCAGAAAAGGTTTACAAAATTGTGTTTAATACTGTAAAACAGCAATTTGTATATTATGAAATACAGTCAAATATTACACCAACGGTGCCATTAGTAGACTGTAATTTATGACGTTAAGCCCAAAATCTGGTATTGTTCAAAGGTACATCACTATCTAGTCTGGATGAAGTTTACAAAATATAAAGGAAGCCCTTACAACCATCTTTTAGGTTGAATAAATTGATGGCTAGAGTATAGAATTCTAATTTGAGAAGTTAGTTCTAATCTAGAAGACTAGTTGAGAAGATCTACCATCATATCGTCTCTCTCTCTCTTTCTAGATATTTCCCTTAGTGAAATAATATCTGCCCTAATCTACTTCACAGGAATGATAACCAAAAAACTAAAAACATAAAGTATTATGATCACTGAAGGAAAAAGGTAATATAGTAAATAACTTATAATTACCACAGAAAATCTATGATTGAGAAGTATTGTAGTATTACAGTAGTACTGTAGTACTGTAAATTCCTGGCTAAACTAAGATTAACATAAAGTTAAGAGTCCCACAGAGCATTAAACACTTATAAATAATCTCAGAACTATGTGACTATGGCATACAAGGTCCTGTAAGAGTATTCCCTCAATGACCTAATCACTCTGATGCCTGGACACCTCTCACTCTGTACAACTCTACTGACATTTTCAACTATTCTGATTAACTTATATTCTCTAAACACACCATGGTATCCCACATTTTTTTGCATACACTGCTTTTTCCCTACAGCACTATCCTTAGTAGCTTGTCAAGTTTATACTTTCACTAAAATATACAATGCACTGAAGCTTTTTATCCATGTTTCCACAATGGCTAGTGTAGTATTTTTGAACATACTCTGTATTTTCTACACTGAATATTTAATTAATAAAATATGGAAAAAATAAAATAACAGCCAGCCAACTCAGTCATTAGAGCGTGTGACTTTTGACCTCAAGGTCATGAGTTCAAACCCCACCTGGGTATGTAGCCTACTTTAAACATAAATAAATAAGTAATAAAAATATGAATGAACCTGACAGGACAGAACCTGGACAAAAAAAAAAACAGAAGAGGGGTGCCTGGGTGGCTCAGTAAGTTAAGCGTCTACCTTCGGCTCAGGTCATGATCCCAGAGTCCTGGGATCAAGTCCCACATCGAACTCCCTGTTCAGCAGGAAACTCCCTGTTCAGCTTCTCCCTCTCCCTCTGCCCCTCTTCCCCGCTCATTCTCTCTCCCTCTCTCTCCCTCAAATAAATAAAAAACTTTATTAAAAAAAAAAACAGAAGAGCTTTAACACCTTGCAGATTATAAAACTTTCCAAGGGATAGGCTGAGGGAACTAATAAATACTCTGAACAAGCAAAAACCAAAAAATAAATAAAAACTTCTCCTTCGCTGGGTGCTACACAAACAGCATGTCGTCATTTCTCATTTAGGTACACTGTGTGGCAGAATCAAGTCTCGTTGAGTACCGGGGATACTGATATGTAGACAAACACTACCAGACAACGGTATAATACAAGTAGATATAAAGAACTACAGGAATACAGGAAAAGAGGGATCCAACTCCGCCTGTGGCAGGAGTTAATGCTTTACAAAAAATACACAGATACTCATATATATTATGTATATGTGTATACACACTAGACATTGGACACTGGAATTAGGTACTAAAGAATGAGTAGGAGTCACTTGTCAGAAATAAAAGAAAAGCATTCTAACAAAGGTGTGGAAAGAGGTTTGAAACACAGTCATGCTGCATTTGGGAAACAGAGGTATGTCCTGATCACAGAGCCAGAGTGAGCGGCAGGGGCACAACAGGTAAAGGAATGCAATGATCTCCTATGAAACTCCTGAAATGAGCAAAGACAGTAGTACTAACGATCTACCTTTGGACATCTGAATGATGCCATTAGGCTGCAGAGCTTTTTGATGCTTCTTTTAAATAAATGAATGTTCCTAGTCTATGTGCTAATCTAGCTAATGGTGTGCTCTTTCTTCAAAACCATCTATTATCTACCATCATGTTTCATAATGGCTCCACATTATGCCTAATTTGGCATTCTTATAACTTCTACCCACTAACTGCTGTAATTAACATGCCTTTAGTGCAATAGTACATCAACCCCTATACTATGCAGCCTGTTATTTCTCTTTTGCATCTCAGCTTCTACTGGTAACCAGAAGGCAAATTAGAATCTTCCTCAGAGAATCCAAATACCAATTACACTATTTAATCTTTACAACTTTGGCTTTTTGACTACTGTCTCTACTTCCAGATTTTGGCTCTAGATACCTAAGGATTCAAGAAAGCTAATTATCACATTAAGGTATGCCATACCTTCTTAAAGCTTCTAAATATTACCAGGTTAATACTCCAGAAAGAACTGATTCATCCCTAAAGAGAAATTTTAGAAATTCAGCAATATATATTTAATTATAGAAATACTCCACCTAAGTGAAGTCTCTATATGATTCACCTAAGTGAATTTCCCATGCTTAAATAACACTTTAATTTTGGGACATTTCTAACAAAAATAAATCTAAAATACATATACTTTCTCATCTCCTTAAATGATGATATTAAACTATTGTTTGATGTCTCAGAGGCATAAGTATTCATCACTGAATGGGTGGGAGACTTTATTAATTCTAGCCTCTTTAATCTTAGTAGCAACATTTCATAGTTTTTTCCAACACCCTGTTTTGACTTTTCACAATCATTTCTTAAAATTATTCATATGTTATATCTAACAATGCTGGCCTGATATAGATGGGAAGGATAAGGAAAAAAGTTTATTAAAACCACATCACTCATTTAAAATGACAGTAACATAAGCTCAGAGTAAATATCTGAGGGTTGTCTCCTGAACCGAGTACATGATCTTTAGTTCACGGACCTTGTAATACTAACTCTGGATATTACGAGACTGCTCCTCTATCTTTTCTCAACTACCTTCAAAGGAACTGAAGTTAACTAGATCAATAGCTTCCATAAAAATGTTGTTAGCAAACAATAAAACACTAAGAACAGCCAGCTACATTTATTTCCCTTATTCATTCCAAATTTCTCACCGACAAACACAAACACACACACACACACACACACACACAGAGTGTACTTAAGATTAAAAACAGTAAGTCCCTTACTCTTAGATTTCAGTTATCTCTAATCCTTTCTCAGATACACTGCAGCTAAGAACTTGATACTTAAGGGATCCCTGTTATACTAAGTGTTCTTTCAATTAAAAAGAAAGTCCTTATTTAAGTGACAAGTAGGTGATAGTGGGTCTTTTCATTTCATTTTAACCCATAAAGAAGAAAAGTTGACACAGATGTTCTGAAAGGAAGACAATTAGTACAATGCTAAGAAGAGTTCTAAGAATCGCTTATGCCTCTTTCTTTGCTTGCACCAGTTACCTAGTTTAGCAGGTATCCTCCTATAATGCACCCATTTTCCCCATCATCCTAGAAAATGTCTGGTTTAACTGTTTCCCAGTGAAGTTTTTCTCGGGTTCCCCTCAACTTGAATCACCACTGCACTCTTTTTTGCAAATAATATTTATCACAGAAACTTCCTGATATAGACAGCGTATTTTATTTACCTTTTTATCTCCTTTACTTACCAAAATACATGGTGCTTAAGAAGTACTCTATTAATATGCTAAATAAGTGAAAATTTGGTGAAATCCTTTTCTTATATATATGATTGCCAGACAGAAAAATAAACATCTTTTTTTTTTTTTTGGTCTTTCTGGGTACAAAAAGTTTCCTTCTTTTGTAAGATTTGCAAAGAAATGGAGGGGGGAAAGCCATGTTTCTTTTTGTTTTTAGAATATTGCATTAATTTTCAAAGGAAATGGAAATATCGAGATCACTACAAAACTTTTTCCAGTCTGCAAATGGGCAATAGTTCCCCTCATTCCCCTCACTGGCTTCCACCCTCAGCCTCAGACATCCACCAGTCCCACACACTACAGAGAAACATTTGGGTGAGCCACTATTAATGAGGAGTATGTGCCATTCTGTCACCTTCCTCAAGTTCAGGGTGTCAAAACAAAGACTGAAACAATGGTAGATCCGGGTTCTAAAGCCCTAAATATTCTCAAATATATGCAATTAACAATTAATATACAAAGTCCTCTTTCTATATAAGAGTAAAGCAGTTTAACCTAAAGCATTTTAAAACATTCATTAGCGTTAACTAAATAATAAAGCTATAACTTACAGATGTTGAAATCAGGTATCACTCACTTTATATTTCAAATTTCATGGCAAAATTTATACAAAAATATTAACTTAAACTTTTATATTTGTTTACAGATTCACAAAAAGACAACTGCAGAGAGTAAGAGCAACCAACCCAACTTCCCAAGAGCCTGCTTTCCTTATTGAATCTTCTTTGAAGCATGCATAATTAAAGCAATCCATATCCCCTCTGTAGCATAAAAAGTTAAGCAACACCAAGGCAAGGAAAAACAAAGCTATTTTGAGCAACCCATAACCAAGCTGCTAAAGCAAAATATACAGGACCCACAATAACACTGAAGTCATTAAGAAGTTGCTGTCCTCTTGTTTCATTTTCAGCGTGTACTTGCTGGTAATGCTCCAACAAATCAATAGCAGTCATACATCTTTTCATACATAATGGACAGATGAAACCCTGTGAAATAACAACTTTTAGGATAAAGGATACACATAAAAAGTTATTTATAAATCAAAATACAGACAACACAACAGGAAAATAATTAATATACTTCTTTTTAGTACATGTAAGGGAAATTTTCACGTAGTAACTATAGACAAAAAGTGAAAGATCTATCCAAAGTAGTATGACTAAAAGTAGCTTCCATCCTTATGCTGGAAATTCCCATTGGTTCAATTTTACTATAGCTACCAGTTGCTTTACTTGGAATACTAATTACTCTTTTTTAGGACACCTTGTCCTTATTTATCTGAGAGCCATTATTGGCAAGTTAGCTTTTATTTTAGATCAAGAAATGCCTGACATTTAAAACAAACAGTTTTATGTGAGATAATATTCTCAACAAAAAAAGGTCTTATAATGAAAGCAATTTTTAATCTTCACCGTTCCACTAGCCTAAGATCCCATTTTTACCCACACCCATAATTCCCAATAGGGGATCCTTCTTTCTAAATTCATGAACCAAATAAAATCATTTTAAATCAATCTCCCTAATTCCCAATACCTAACAATATCTATATTTTAAAATGTGGGCTACCACACTGATCTATGGTTTAAAGTAAATAAAATGAAGACAGCAGTGAAGGATAATAGGTTATAAACACCATGAGTTTTTGTGTCAAAAATAGATGTGAATTTAGATTCAACCAATGCTGACTCTATGACCTTAAGGAAATCACTCTACTTTGCTAAATGTCTAAGCCTCTTATGTTCTGCATAATAACTCTAGAGGAATAGGTGCTAACATTAGCCCCATTTTATAGATGCTTAGTGGAGTGCCTATAAGTGCTCAATAAATATTGTCACTAGGTGTATGGTTAGAAAGGAGAGAAAATGAAGCCAGGAAGGCTGAAAGACTAGAAGAAAAGACAGGAATTAAAAACCTGAAATATCAGCAAGGCCAAAGAAGTAGTAAGAATATGAGAAAGTTTTTGAGAGGGTAGGTAGTTGTGGTAAGGAATGGGAACACTCAGTTTTAACATCTCAAGTCAAAACATTCTGCCTAATAATAAAGTGGAAGGTACTACCATGAACTTGAGTATCTATAAAAGAATTAATAAAGATCACTGGAATTGCAAACATTAAGAACTAGGAGGCTAGGATATTCCTTCAGTCACTAATGTCACTTGGGGTAATAGCAAAGGAGACAATGACTATAAAGAAAGTCCCAAAGTGGAAGGCAAGGCAGGATAGCAGTTAAGAACTAGGCTTGGGCTTGAATCCTAGATTCACACCACTCTTAGTAGCTGACAGGACCTTCAATTTCCTCATGTGTGAAATGGGGTAACAGTAACACCTACTTAATATGGGGGGGGAGGGTTCCTGGGAATTAAATGAGATTATAGATGCAAAGTGTTTATCATAGCATCTGATACAAATAAAACATTCAATAAATTTGAGTCATCATTACTAACACTATTCCTTTTGTTAACACCCTTAAAGGAGGTTAGCCAGGGGATGAAAGTAAGGAACATGAGTTCTTTTTGTTTTTTCTCTTTTCTGATGAAAGAGTTATGTTCAGGCAACCACAGTCCAAAGTGCTGGAACTACAGAAATTAAAAGACTGCATCATTGCATGTTTTTGCCATGATAGCTTTATGTTGCCTCTCACTTAACTGGTTTCTTCACTGTAAGCTTCCACATACAATCATTTAATCGTTCATTCAAGAAGTATATACTGAGTGTGATTACTATTCCGGCATAGCATAATGGTTCCAGCCATTATGCTATGCTGCTGAGAACACAATGGTAAAATAAGGCAAAATCCCATCCTCAGGAAGCCTAAAGGCTTCGTGAAAAAGTTATGAAAGAAAACAATTACATTTTAGACCCCACTAATCAAAAATCCTATTAGAACTACCTTCAAAATAAATTTAGAACCCTAGGACCTCACTATTACCACTCTGACCCAAGCCACTCTCACACTGTACATGGATGACTGCAACAGCCTCTCTGCTTCTATCCTTACCCCACCAACACTTTATTATCCACATAGCAGCAAGAATGTATCCGATAAATATGTAAACAAATGTTGTCACTTCCCTAGTCAAAACTCTGAAAGGGCTTCCCAGCTCACCAGGAGTAAAAAGCACAAGTCTGTACAAAGGCCTAGAAGGCAGGCCTAGAAGGCCCAGCATGTGGTGGGCCTGATTACCTCTCAGAGCCACTCCCTCCTCAGGGCGCTGGAGCCACACTAGCCTCCCTGTTCCTTTTCCGACGTGCTAGGAAGGCTCCCACCTCTGAGACTTTCTACTTGTTCCACAAGAATAGAACATGGTTGTTCCAGAAACCCACATGGCTCATTTCCTCACTTCCTTCAGTTCTTTCTGAGCTATTCCCTTCTCAGAGAAGTCTTCCCTGACAATCCTATTTGAAATTGCAACCACCCAAAACACTTTCTATGCCTTCTTCCCCGCTTTATTTTTCTCAATAACACCAATTATTTCCCTCTGTCCAATTTGAGTATGTTTTGGGTTTTTTGCCTGTTTCCACCTACTAGAATATAAGTTCTACTATGACAGAAATTCTTGACTATTTTACTCACTGCCACATCTCCAGCATCCAGAACACTGCCTGACAACAATATGTACTGGATAAATACATGAGTCTCAGAATAATGATTACCAAAAGGATAGAAAATACAATCCCCCAGAAGCACATGCAAGAAGCACCTACTCCACAGGAGTCAAGTAAAGTTTACTGAAAAAGTAATTATCTGTAATGAGACCTAAAGAACAATCAGATATTAACCAGGCAAAAGAGTAAAAGAGCAGGTAAGGCATGGGGATTAACAGAAGTCCCAACATAAGAATAAACTTGGCACACCTTAAAAGTGGGAGTTCTGTATGCCTGGATCAAAGAGCATAAAGAAATACAACCACACATATAAGGTCAATTGATGTCTCACAAAAGGGAAAATTTAATTCAATGGGGAAAGGTAACATTTTCAAGTGATCATACTGAAACAACCATACACAGAACTGGTTTCGATATCCACATGAAAAAAATGAAAAAAATGAATCTCAACCACTCTTTCATACACAGTATTTTAAAATAAATCATACACTAAAATGACTTTTAAAAAAAATATCAGAGGTAAGCATAGCAGAAAGTTTTGGCAGTCTTGGGTAGGCAAAAAAAATTGTCGAAGGACCCAAACAGCAATCACCGTAAGTGAAAAGGCTGACAAACTGGACTTTAACAAAATTAAAAACTTCTTCTCTTTGAAAGACACAAAATGAAAGGCACAAAATGAAAAGCAAGCCACAGACTGAGAAAAAATACACACATCACATATATCTGATTGAGGTGTAAAGTCAAAAATTAAGGCCCAATATTAACACTGCTTTGTCAACTGGTGATGGGAGAGCTTCAAACGGGTAACTGCAAGTTCCCTTCCCACTCTGCTCCCACAGACAGCGTCCTCTACTCAAACAACCTTCCCCTTGGAGCGCCTGACTGGCTTGGTCAGTAGAGCACACAACTCTTGATCCTGGGGTTGTGAGTTCAAACCCCACATTAGATGTAGAGATTTCTTAAAAAATAAAATCTTAAAAAGACAAAAACAAAAAACCCCTTCTTCACAGAGCCTGCTTATCACTAATTAGCAGGTTTCAGTTCCCTGCCAACCCACAGAATAATTCAAACAAGCCAGTCATAATCTCCTGCAAGAACCAAGGGGCACCTCCCCCTCTTGCTACCATAAACCCTGCCTCTCACAGTCCATGGTTGCTCATTTTGTTCCCAAGTTCAATTCACATATGGCCCTTCAAGGCATACGGTGTCCTCCTGGGCCATGAGTATATGTGACTAACAAACTGCTGTTGATTTCAACCTGCCAGTGTCGGGTTAATTTTATATTCAGCCATCCCTATAAGCCTAAGACAGGAGTCCTTCCTTCACCAATAGGGTAAGTAGGAGGCAGTCAAAATACTGACAAAGGACTTGTACCCAGAATAGATTAAAAAAACAAAACAAAAACAAAAATTCTTTCGGTTCAATAATAAAAAGATAAACAATCCAACTTTTAAAATGGTCAGATTTCCAGCTGCAGACAAAATGGAATAGACATGCTTTTCCCAATTTCTCCTGCTAAGTACTCCTAATATCCCTAGACATTATATATAAAACAAACATTAAAAAATTCTGAAAGGTGATGAGAAGACCTACCACTCAGGATCCAAGGACTGACACAAGGATAAATACTCTGGGTTTTCTTTTGCCTCATATATTCCAGACTGGGTGCTGGAGAAGCTGGCAACCTAGAAACTTCAGTGGGCACTTAATAAAAAAAGCTTTCCCTCTCTAGTCAAAGGACCAGGAAAATTCAGTGGGTGTAAGAATGGAAGGCAGACTAGAAAAGGATAAAGGGTGAACAAAGATGTTTGCTTCTGGCAACACATTATACTAAATGTCTGAACAACCATCCTAATGAAAACAAATGAAGAACATAAAAACCTGGGGGTGCCTCGGAGGTTCAGTTGGTTAAGTGTCAGACTCTTGATTTTGGCTCAGATTATGATCTCAGGGTCCTGAAATCCAGTCCCCACACCAGGCTAAGTGCTCAGAGAGGAGTCTGCTTGAAATTCTCTCTCTCCAAAATTCTCTCTCTCCATCTCCCTCTGCCCCTCCCTGCACTATGTTCCCTCTCTCTCTTTCAAATAAATATTTTTTAAAATATTTTTTAATATTTAATTTTCTTAGAGAGAGAATGATAGAGTGTGTGAAGTAGGGGGGAAATAAAGGGAGAAGGAGATGGATAAGCAGACCCTGAGCTGAGCACAGAGCCTGACATGAAGCTCAATCCCAGGAACCTGAGATCACAACCTGAGACCAAGAGTAAGACACTTAACTGACAGAGCCACCCAGGTGTCCCAATAAATAAATCTTAAAAAAAAAAAACCCAGAGAGAATATAAAAAATCATTTTTATATTATACATTATTTGTTTTATATAAACTGAACATGTATCCTCAAAACCCTTATGTTGAGATCCTAACCCCCAGTGTGATGGTATTAGGAGGTGAGGCTTGGGAGGTGATTAGGTCATGAGGGTGGAGCCCTCATGAATGGAATTAGTGCCCTTATAAAAGAACAGACAGTTCTCTCGCCCCTTCAGCCATTTGAGAATGGCCTTCTATAAGCCCAGAAGCAGGCAGGCCCTCACCAGACACAGAACTTGCCTTGATCTTGAATTTCCCAGCCTCCAGAGCTCTGAGAAATAAATGTTGGTTGGTTAAGTCACTCGGTCTATAGTACTTTTGTTAGAACAGCCCATACTAATATTATATATATTATTACATATAATAAAATACAAAATATAACATAAATATGATATAAATAAAGCAAGGTATTGCTTTATTTCTATTTCTTTAAAGTCCTGGAGACCCAGGTTCCAGGGTGGCTCAGTCAGTTAACTGTCTGACTCTTTTTTTTTTTTTTTTAAAGATTTTTTTTTTTTTTGGGCGCCTGGGTGGCTCAGTGGGTTAAAGCCTCTGCTTTCAGCTCAGGTCATGATCTCAGGATCCTGGGATCGAGGCCCACATCGGGCTCCCTGCTCAGCGGGGAGCCTGCTTCCCCCTCTCTCTCTGCCTATCCCTCTGCCTCCTTGTGATCTCTCTCCCTCTGTGAAATAAATAAGTAAAATCTTTAAAAAAAAAAAAAAGATTTTTTTTTTTTTT
>LNAC01000026.1:2097908-2125106 GCA_002007465.1 Ailurus styani
AGAGAGATCACAAGGAGGCAGAGGGACAGGCAGAGAGAGAGGGGGAAGCAGGCTCCCCGCTGAGCAGGGAGCCCGATGTGGGCCTCGATCCCAGGACCCTGAGATCATGACCTGAGCTGAAAGCAGAGGCTTTAACCCACTGAGCCACCCAGGCGCCCAAATGTCTGACTCTTGATCTTGGCTCAGGTCTTGATCTCAGGGTAATGAGTTCAAGCCCTAAAAAATTAATTATTTAAAAAAAATTAAGTCCTGGAGACCATATTTCAAATTCCACATAGACAGCCACTAAGGGGACAAAGTTCAAACCTATAATTTGTTCAAAGTGGGATGCCAACCTTAAGGTAAAAGGGAAACAAACCTGAGAGAGAGACTGACAGACAGACAGACATATCATCCAAGACCTTGACAAGTGTGTACCCTAGCACTAGGGATATGAATATCTAGAGCAGTATTTGTACACCAGTAGGATAATTCATGACATAGGTAAAAACCAAAGTAGCAGAAGGAAGAGAGAATAAGATAAGAATGTGGGACAGAATAGAATCCAGAGTACAAGAGAAAGGATTGAAATCTGATAGGAAAAGAAAACTGTCTTCCATGTATTAAAGAGAATAAAGGTGCAAATATCTTTGATAACAAAATGAGGACATTCACCTAATAGCTCCTATTTTCTCAATGATATAGAATTCTGGTGCCTGAGCGAAGGTGGGATTGGGTAAGACTTAGGAAAGATTTGAGGATGAAGAAGTAAAACTATATCAGAGAGTAGGAAATGACTCTAATAAGAAAATATAGCAGGATTAACAAGCACTGCTCACTACCCACTGGAGATTTTTATTTATTTATTTATTTATTTATTTATTTATTTATTTATTTATTTGATTTTTGGTCTGACTGAGGTCAACAATTAAACTTGCTCTTTTTTTTTTTTTTAAACTTGCTCTTAATAAAATTCAACTGATACTTTTCTCCTAACTCTCATGGTCTTGTTAGATCTCATCATGGTTAATATCCATACACATGAAATCAGATGGCCAGAAAGAAACAAAACAGGGAAATGAATGGATAGAGAGACAAACCCAGAAATACACAAGACAGAAGACAGACTCACCAACCAAGAGGTGCATAAGTGGGGAAGACAAAAAAGGAGATTGGCTAGGCAAAACACTTGGGCTCAGAAAGTGGCAATTGACAAACTGTCACAGCAGAATGTGATTACATCGATATTTTAGGAACAATATTACTGGTGGCTTTTATGCTCTTTTCTTTCCTTTCCCCTTTATCTATAATGAGCAAATATTGTTTGTTAAAAATAATAATAATAATAAAGCAACTACTAAGGCTGACTTCTTCAAAAATTTGAGTTCTTTCTTAGATTTATTTACTTTCTCCATTAATTTTTAATAAACTATGAGAGATAAAAGTTTCTTACAAAATTATAAATAAAGATAGTAAATAATGTATAAATTTTATGGATAACCTAATTTTTCATTAGCTCAGTAGTTGATGACAGTGCAAACACTAATTGGTAATTTTTATAAACAGATTTTAAGGTCTCCCATTACGTTGAGATGACATTAGCATTAAAGACAAATTAACAATATTAATTTTTTCTTAATATACACTTTCTCAGTCTTACAACTAAACACCAGGATTTTTCTACAAGTGTGATTCAAAAGTCACATTCCAGTTTGTAAGAATGAGAACCTTTCCTACAAAAGTTTAAATTACTGACCATTACTCCAAATGCCTGCTCATTTTCCCTTAAATAATACCAAATCTTATTATGAAATTATTATTTCCATACCTCTGAAGAGCTTTCATTATTGACATCCACTGTGTTTATAGGAGCTGATGATGAATCCAAATCAGAACCTTGAGAGCCAACTCTCCCAGGAGTCTGAAACACAAACAGAGAGAAGAAAAAAATCAAAATAGATTGTAACAATATAGTCATAAACTATTTAACAACCTAAGCAGTAATCAGGGCTAGCCTTACACATAAAAGTAGATGTCCTCTCAAAAAATAACAATAACAAGCGGCACCAGTAGCCATCCTTTATTGAAGACTGCCTAATCCTGTATCAAGATCTCTGTATGCATTCTCTCATTTTTAGTCTTTTCAAATTAATAAAAAGCTTATTTTTGTATATAGTGCCTATAGCCTTCCACTCACTTTCACAGAACATCTTATTTAATCATAATGATACCTTCAAGAGAGGCAGGACACATGTTACCTCTATAGATGAGAAAATAGATTCAAAGTGACTAAAAGACTTCTCAAGATTGTACTATTAACAAAAATCAGAAAAAACTAAAATGTTGACCTTCTAATTCCCCTTGCATTGCTCTCTCTACTGCACCAACTAAACTACAATAACTTGAGGGTAGCTAAAAAGATCAACACAGCCCATTCATGCCAATCATTAGCAATCTGTCTCCAATACTTGATATTCCATCACCAAAAATACATATAATTTGGAGGTTTAAAGGTCTTTTTCCTTTTCTCTTGCAACACTTATCCTCTAACATTATCATTCATTAATACCTAGGTGTTACCTTAAAGGAACAAAATCTAGTAAAACACTGGGCAATAAGAAAGATTCAGAACACAACAACTAACTTAATAATCCTTGGCAAAAAACATTTATGGTACATACTATCATTATTCTCACTTCACACAAAAGAGAATTGAGGTATGAAAACTTAAGTAATTTGCCCAAAATCACATGGCTAATCAATGGGAGAAAGATTTTTAACTTGAGTAGTCTGGCTCATAATCACTAAACCATACTATTTCTCTGCTGGACATCTTTGCTGAGATGCACCACCTCAAGCACCCAAGACTGTATGCAATTCACTATACTTGTATACATAATCTGTATGTTCAAAACAAAGAAATGGTTAACTAAATTATGACATACCCACTCAGCAAATCTGACAATTAAAAACTTGACAATTAAAAGTATGAGGTTTATTAGAAAAATGATAATGCATGTGATACAATGCTGAATTTATAAGAGGCAAAGTAAAATTTTGGATATATTATGACTTTGATTATATAAAAATATAAACACAAAGAAACTGAAAGGTCATATAAGACTGGTAAGTTTTATGTTAGGGCTATTTTATTGTTGTTACTATTTTTTCCCTATGTAATTAAAAGGATGATGGGGCCCCTGGGTGACCCAGTTGGTTAAGTATATGACTCTTGATCTCAGTTCAGGTTATGAGCTCAGGGTTGTGAGATCAAGCCCCATGATGGATGGGCTCCCTGCTCAGTGGGGAGTCTGCCTGAGATATTCTCTCTCCCTCTCCCTCTGCCCCTCCCCTTACTATCTCTCTAAAATAAATAAATCTTTTTAAATTTAATTAAGTAATTAATTAAAAGGATGAGATTTGTATTGATGGGTTTTGTTAAGCACCAACCCACCTCCCCCAAAAAAATATTCCATTAGTTTTGTCATACTATTTAATTTCTCAAATTTTAAAAAAATCAAATTTAAAAAAATATTTGGGGTTGCAAAAAGATCCAGATAATTATAGTCAAATACACATCACTAATGTTTAGTTCCTTTGTCCAAAGAGATCAACATTTGAGAATATTGGGGAAAGTTTATATACTTCAACCAGTAAGAGTAGATGCCTGCAATATAATATATAGGCTACTCGAGATTATTGGTAATATAAAAACAGATTCCTACTACCAATAACTATAAGATCAATATAATGCAGCATTAATCTCTGCAAAAACTGCTACTGAAGAATTAAATATAGAACTTTGATAAAGGAACAGAACTTCACTGAAGAAAAAGTTATTATTGTTTACTGTATATAATACAGTGGAAGAAAGTGTCACTTTCCCAGAAGTTTTAACAATATGAAGTTTCTTTGAAATACATATTTGATTTCAGACCATTGTTTACTGAATACAATTTAAATAATCTATGTGAAAAATCAAAATTGCACTGCTGTAATACAAAGCAAGCAGCAGCTGTATCTTCCACTGTGACTAAAAATCTTTATCTAATAGCAAAGAAAAACAGAACCAAAATCAGCATCTAGTAGTACATAAGAAACAACTATTTTTTATTTTTTTATTATTTAAGATTTTATTTATTTATTTGACACAGAGAGACAGCACACAAGCAGAGGAAGCAGCAGAGGGAGAGAGAGAAGCAGGCTTTTCACTGAGCAGGGAGCCCGGTGCGGGGCTTGATCCCAGGGCCCTGGGATCATGACCTGAGCCGAAGGCAGACACGAAATGACTGAGCCACCCAGGCAGCCCAAACCAACTATTTTTTAGATGAATAACAAAAGTTTCCCTAATATCTAGTGATATGCCAAGTCTCCAAACTCTCAATATACTCTCAATATACTCTCCCTACCCCACCAACTCTACATTTGATTTTACTCTAAGATCAAGCAGGAAGAGAGCAAAAATTTCATTGGTAAAATAAATCAGGTTCACAACCTAATTGCTACTAAAGATAACGAACCTCATCTCTAAATCCTACCCACCTGCAAAGTATTAAAACTGACTAAAATTTTAAGTAGAACAGTCTTTGCACGTAGGAGACGTAATAAATGTTTAATAAGCAAAGGCACAACTCATACCACTCTAGCTAAAACTAGGTAAAAAAGAAGGCAAACCAGCAAAAGCTGAGTTAATAATAGATTAATTGGGCGCCTGGGTGGCTCAGTGGGTTAAAGCTTCTGCCTTTGGCTCAGGTCATGATCTCAGGGTCCTGGGATTGAAGCCCGAATCGGCAGGCTCCCTGTTCAGCGGGGAGCCTGCTTCCTCCTCTCTCTCTGCCTGCCTTTCTGCCTACTTGTGATCTGATCTCTCTCTCTCTGTGTCAAATAAATAAAATCTTTTTTAAAAAAAAGATTAATTTACAGAAAAACCTGAGTTGACTAAAAATAAATGCTTTTGCAAAAATATTTGAAGAAAACATTGCTATAGGATACTACACACACTTTACACTTAGCAAAATTAGTTCTGAAACTGGAAAGGATACTAGTATTAGAAATTAAATAACAGACAACCTCAAAATCTTGGGGATTTATCAGATATCTAGAAAAATTTCTTATAAAATGTAACTTTCACCATTAATTCTGTTACTCTATTTCACCCTTAGTCTACCATAAAAATCAATTAGGAAGATTTTCACAAATTCAAAGTTTGAAAAGCCAACTGCAAACATGCAGACCACCTTGACAAGGGTGCTTTAAATATATTACCTGATCCTTGTGCTGTAATTGGATAACTAAATTATATCTTAGATCCCTCACTACTACTCCCACACTATTAAGGGCTAAGAACTTATCACATACAGATGAAGTGAGAAGGTACATTTGCAAATGACAAGTACTATTCCTTGAGGGGGGGGATTTTTTTTTTTTTTTTTTTTTTAATTTCATGGAAAACATTCCAAGGCTTTCCAGGGAGTTTTCAGGCTCAACCTCTTAGTTTACCATATACTCTCTAGATGATATCATCTACTCCCTTAATTTTAATTATCCACAATGCTAACAAAAAATAAAGCTCTAGGGGTGCCTGGGTGGCTCAGTCAGTTGAGCATCTGATTCTCGATTTTGGTGCAGGTCATTATCTCAGGGTGATGAGATAGAGCCCCACATTGGGCTCCATACTGGACATGGAGCTTGCTTAAGATTCTCTCTCTCTCCCTCTCCCCTGGTTCACCCCCCCATCCCTGCTCATGCTCTTGCTCGCTCGCTCTCTCTCAAAAAAAAATCTGTAAATCTAATCCAGATCTCTGCTGAACTTCAGATTTTCAAATTAACATTTTCCTGTCCCATAAATATCTCTACCTGGATGCCCTGAAAGCACACCAAAGCCAGTTAATTCAAAACTAAATTATCTTTTTTTCATAAACCTTTCACCCATCTGCATTCTCTACCTCAAATAACAGAAACATCACACACCTATCTTGCCTAAATCCAAAGCATTATTACCCTTAACTTCTCTCATCTTTAACCTTCATATTCAATCATCTACATAAATTCCGAATCTATCCTTTCTCCATCTCCTTTGCCATTACTTTAGTTCTAGGTGCCATCATCTCTCACCTAGACTATAAAAGAGAGACCTAATTTAGCACTCCATACTTCTATACCCACATTTCCAATTGCTTTATAATTGCTTTCCCTAAACACGTCAAATGAATCATATCCAAAATCAAACCGTTCATTTATCTCAACCCTTCACCATCCCAGAGGGAAAGTTTTCTTTTCCTCCTATGTTCTCTAGTGTAGTTAATAATAATTCTTTTCTTTAAAACCTCAGTAGAAATCTAAGTGAACCGGAATAGAAATTTGTACAACAAAGTTCATGCCAGTATTATTCACAATAGCTAAAAGATGGGAACACCCCAATGTTCATTGATGGGTAAACAGATAAACAAAATGTGGTGTATATATATATATATACAATGGAGTATTACCAACATTTAAAAGGAAGAAGGGCGCCTGGGTGGCTCAGTGGGTTAAAGCCTCTGCCTTCGGCTCAGGTCATGATCTCAGGGTCCTGGGATCAAGGCCTGCATCAGGCTCTGTGCTCGGCAAGAAGCCTGCTTCCTCCTCTTTCTCTGCCTGCCTCTCAACCTCAAGCCTACTTGTGATCTCTCTCTCTCTCCCTCTATCTGCCAAATAAATAAATAAAATCTTTTAATAAATAAATAAATAAATAAATAAATAAATAAATAAATAAATAAATAAATAAAAGGAAGGAAATTCTAATACATGCTACATAAAACATGGATAAACCTAGGAAGACCGGTTTTATGCTAAGTGAAATAAGGCAGAAACACAAATGGACTGGTATGTATGGCTTTATTGATATGAGGTACCTAGAAGAACCAAATTCATAAAGACAGAAAGCAGAATAGTAGTTACCAGAGGCTAGGAGGTACAGGAAATAAAAAGTTATTGTTGAATGGTACAGTTTCGGTGTGGGAGGATGAAACCTAGAGACACATCGTTCTGATGGATGCACAAAAATATGAATGTACTTAATGCCACTGAATTGTACATTTTAAAATGGAAAATTTTAGGGGCGCCTGGGTGGCTCAGTCAGTCAAGCATCTGCCTTTGGCTCAGGTCATAATCCCAGGGTCGTGGAATCAAGCCCCGCATCAGGCTCCCTGCTCAGTGGAGAGCCTGCTTCTCCCTCTCCCTTTGCCTGCTGCTCTGCCTATTTATGCTTTTTCCCTCTGTGTGTGTCAAATAAAGAAATAAAATATTTAAAAATAAAATAGAAAATTTTATACTCTGATTTCTCTTCAAGATCGCATAAATCTTTTTTTTGCCTTTTAAAATGGCAAATTTTGTCACCACAATTTTCCAAAATTTAAAAACTTCCTAAAAACCTAACTGAATCTCAAGTTGGTGTTAAATCAACCACCTAGAAAACAATTATTTCAAGTGATTTAAGAACTACATAGAACTACTGGGTGGCTCAGTTGGTTAAGCATCTGCCTTCAGCTCAGGTCATGATCCCAGGGTCCTGGGATCAAGTCCTCCATCGGGCTCCCTGCTCAGCAGGGAGTCTGCTTCTCCCTGCTCAAGTTCTCTCTCTCTCTCTCTCTCTCTCTCTCTCTCTCTCTCTCCTGCCCTCCCTGCTTGTGCTCTCCCTCTCTCTGAAATAAATAAATAAAATCTTTAAAAAAAAATACATACTTAGATATATATAGTATATGGGCAAAAATAACTGCTTTTAAAAAAACACAATTCATTCAGTAATCTTATAAATGATAATATTAGCACTGTTATGTTAAAGCCATTTATATATATTTTTAGGAAAAAATATCTATGTTAATGTTAGGAACCAAGATATTCAGCATAGGACAAAAAAGATATAAATATAAACTCATAGTAAAAACATTTTATACTCTTAAATTTGAACTCATGTTTTGTTTTTCCATATATATATAGGGATATAAATATTCTAGTTCTTATCACTGAAGGCTTAAAAGCAATGACAACCCAGAAGCAATGAGCACCCTTAGTGCCCAAACAATTATATCTAAATAGCATTCCCCATTGAAAGGAACCAGGGCTTTTTGAAGAAATAGCTGATTTCAGCCTGGAAGAGAAACATTACAAGATGAACCTGGGACATACTGTTGTGCCAAAACCAAAGAAGCTAGCAAACACTAATTGGATTCTGTCAAAATGACAAGTCACTTTGAAGACACTTCCATTAGCTAAAGCTGGGGCAATGCGCACATCAAAAAAATCCCACTGGCTTCAATTGATTGAAACCTACTAAATATATATAAATCTGTGAGTTTGTAAGATATATTTAAAAATCCATGAGTTCTCTTACTTCGAGGACAGAAAAAATCAAAAGACAAGCAAGGCTCATTCAACATTGCTAGTGTATGTACCAACTCTTATTCTGAAAATTAGCAATTAAAGAAAAGGAATTAAGCATTTACTCTGTCCTTCCAGTATGCACTGAAACTCATGGCAACCAAACAGCCTGCCTGATGTTTAAAGTTCTTTACAGAAAAATGTCAGTTAATGTATGCAGAAGGAATGGAAGATTTAGAAAATCATCATTTTGCAACTGTTGATAAAATCAGTCTTTTCAATTTAAATGACATAAAACCTTTCCTGAATCTCCCCCTTCAAATAAGAAATCTTTCTGTACTTTAAATTCTATCTTATATACTCTTGTAACACTTAATCATAATATAAGGAAGAAGAAAGTTATGTCTGTGTGAAAATGTTTCAATAATGACCCTCAATGAATCATGCCATGTTTTAATGCTCTTGTAATTCTCTTGTGTAATCCTCTCCCACATGGACTCTGGACTGGCCATGAGACTTGCCTTGGCTAATGGTAGGGTAGCAAATGACATACAAGCAGAGACTTGAAAAGTGCTTGCACAATGGGATTTGCTCTCTTATTGATGGAAACTCTTCTGCTACAATATAAGCCCAGGCCAGCCTTAGACTTATGTGGCCCAGCAAATATATTCAGCAATCTAAGTACTTTAGATTATCCATTCCAATCAAACTGACAAATAATGCCACCTATATGAGTAACTTCAAGAGAGTCCACCAGAAGAACTACTCAGTCAGGCCTAGCCCAAATTGCTGACCCACAAAATCTAGAGCAAACAAAATGGTGGTTGTTTTAAGTCAAAGTCAAAGTTTGGAGATGGTTTATTATGCAATAGATACAATTAGATACAGTACTACACAATGTAGTATCTTCTCCACAAAATAGAAAAGGAAGCTTTTTGAGGCTAAGAACCCTAAACAGAATGAGGTATTTACCACAATTCCTAGTAAGGTCACAATAAAACTGTCCACATGAATTTAATGGGACACACAATAGTTTTAACACATTTTTTAAAAAAGGATTAATGTAACTACTCCATTACATCATTCTGTTTTCCATCTTTTCTTTTTCAACTGTTTAAGTTAAATAAGAAACTGGAAGACTACATGACAACTGCCAATCTAGTTTTCAGGGTATTTGAGTAAAATTATTCTTTGACAATAGTCATTGGTGGAAAGATGTTGGAAAACCAACCCTCTCATACATGGTTAGTGGCAGTATAACTAAATGTAAAAAATGTACATTCTCTCTGACTTAATGCTTAGGAAATTACTCAGTGAACAAAAGTACCAGCTATATATGTACAAGCATGTTCACTGCAGCATTACTTATAATAGCAAAACTGGAAACAAAACTAAATGTCCTTCAACAGGGGCTAGTTAAATTGTGATAATCCATAGACTATTAAAAATAAACAAATAATAAAAGAAGTAGTTCTGGGGCACCTGGGTGGTTCAGTCAGTTAAGTGTCCAACTCTTGATTTTGGCTCAGGTCATGCTCTCAGGGTCGTGAGATCAAGCCCCATGTGGGGCTCCACACTAGGCATGAAGCCTGCTTAAGATTCTCTCTCTCTCTCTTGGGCACCTGGGTGGCTCAGTGGGTTAAAGCCTCTGCTTTCGGTTCAGGTCATGATCTCAGCATCCTGGGATTGAGACCCGCATCGGGCTCTCTGCTCAGCAGGGAGCCTGCTTCCTCCTCTGCCTGCCTCTCTGCCTACTTGTAATCTCTCTCTCTGTGTCAAATAAATAAATAAAATCTTTTAAAAAAAATTAAAAAAAGAAAGATTCTCTCTCTCCCTCTCCTTCTGAGCCTCTACCCCCTAACCCACTGGCTTACACACTCTCAAAAAAAAAAAAAAAAAAAAGTTCTGAAAGTGGTGGTACTTAAAGATCTCCAAACTATACTAAGTGAAAAAAAGTCAAACTCATATGAAGAATATCATATTTGTACAATATTAATAGATATATGTATCGTAAAATTGTGAAAAAACACAAAGAAACTATCAGCAATGATTACTCGGGAAGGGACCTTCTACTTTTCATTTTACACCTTCTGTACTCCTAATTCTAATTCTAACTCCTGGCTGTCAGCCTCAAACTTCATATAAAATTTGTCTCTTAAGTCCTTGTTGCTCTAAATCTTCAAGCTTGAAAATGGTCACTAACACTCTTCACTAATCTCCATTATAATTCTACCACCTTTAAACTTGTCTCATAATTCATTTTTGCTAATTACTTTTTTTTGTCCTCAGAGTTCCTTATTTCTCCACCTTCTTAAAACTGAATATATCCTGATCCATATTAAATCCTGAAGTAGTGGGAGGGTAGGGATAG
The DNA here is from genome assembly GCA_002007465.1 of Ailurus styani. Taxonomy (NCBI): domain Eukaryota; kingdom Metazoa; phylum Chordata; class Mammalia; order Carnivora; family Ailuridae; genus Ailurus; species Ailurus styani. Next base: position 2,108,617 of record LNAC01000026.1, read on the forward strand.
GGTGGATGGCTTATGGACATTGAGGAGGGTTTGTGCTATGGTGAGTGCTGTGAAAGGTGTAAGCCTGATGATTCACAGACCTGTACTCCTGAGGCAAATAATAATAATAATAATTTAAAAAAAGGAAAATAAAATAAAATAAATCCTGAAGTAGAAGGCTTACTCAGATTTTTGCAATAATATGACCTAGAAAACTTATGATACCAAATAACTCCACAGATGCTTCTCTATCCATCATACAACCATACACAATAATAGTAAGCTTCTTGGCCACCTGGCTGGCACAACAGGTAGAACATATGACTCTTGATCTTTGGATCCTGAGTTCAAACCCCACGTTGGGTAGGGTTACTTTAAATAATTAATTAATTAATTAATTTTTTAAAAAGTAGTAAGCTTCCTTACCAGTATATCACACATTTAACTCTCATTTATATCAGTTTTCAGCTGAGAACAATTCCTATTTCCTGAAATGTGAGCAATTCCACCTAACCTAGAGCCATTCTACGAGTTTAATGAGCAAGCAAATATAGCCACCCATGTTGTTAAATTATTGATTCTAAATTGAGTCCAACCCCTGTTCAATTTGGCTTTCCAAGTGGCTTCTAAGAGGCTATGTCCCCTGTTGCATATAATTCCAACCCTCTCCAAAATTTCTCAAGTGCTAACACACAACATACTTCTGCATCCTAAGTCTTTCCTGCTAACCTACTGACACATAATGATACACTATGCCAGAGAAGGGGGTCAGAAGCATATTCTTACCAAATGCAACTGGTTCTTATTTTCAGCAGGGTCTGTCAAGTGTTCCAAAAACAAAAGTCCACCTAAATCTAGAAAGAGTGATTCCAGAATATAGAAATTGGAGTCATACAAACCTGCATTCAACTTCCAGTTTACCCACTTAGAAGTTTTGTAGATTTATTTAACTTCTCTAAGCCCAAATAGTGTCAGCCCCACACAACAGTTATAAGGATTAAATGAAATGATACATTTCAAATGTTTAAACCAGTGTCTAGCATTTAATAGACAGACTATAAATAATAGTCACTCATAACATTAAGACTTGAATCAAACTTCAAAAGTCGGAGAGCATTTCAGAAATTATGTTCCAATTGTATCACTTCATAGATGATGAAACTAAGTCCTAGAAAGTAGAACTGGCTTATGACATCACTCTATTATCTATTTAATGGTAAAGTTGCAATTAAAACTTAGGTTTCCCAGGTCCCAATTCAATATTCTCTCTACTAACCAAAATATTTCTTGGTCATCTGTCTGATACCCATCAAGACACTTAATTTCTCTAATCTCAATTTCTTCAATGATAAATTACAGGGACAGATTGTGGATCATGATCCAGGATCCTTCCAGTTCTAAAATTCTACTCTGAATATCATGATTCATCTGGGTCCTAAACTGGCTAACTTAAAAATATGTCCATGTAAACAGTCAACTATATTTCCAATCTCTATATGTAGTTTGCTTTCTTATGGACATTTTCAAAGCTAAAACTTTTACCAGTTATTAATGGTTACATGAAAGTAATTTGCCTCCCAAATGAAGCCAAGTCAAAAAAAAAAAAAGAAAAGAAAGAAAGAAAAAGACAGCCAAGTCAATAAGAAATTGAGGTTATTAAAATTATAGATAAGTTATTAGTAACTAAATTGAATTTGTAGACTTCACACAATTAAGTCAATATTAAGCAAAAGAGTAAACTTTTTTTTTATATTTAACATATTTTAAAAATATCTAACATAGGGACACCTGGGTAGCTCAATCAGTTAAGCATCTGCCTTTGGCTCAGATCAATCCCAGAGTCCTGGGATCGAGCCCCACTTTGGGCTCCTTGCTCAGCAAGGAGCCTGCTTCTCCTTCTGTCTGCACCTCTACCTGCTTGTATGTGCACGCTCGCTCTCTCACTCTCTCCGCCTCTCTCTGACAAATAAATAAATAAATTCTTTTTAAAAAATTTAACATATAATCAAATATCTAACATATAATTAAAATTGAGCTACATATTTGAAGCAAATTTAGAGTCTTTTTTAAAGATTTTTTTTACTTATTTGAGAGAGGTAGGAAGAGAAAACACAAGAGCAGGGGAGAGTACACAGTACTTTGGAATCTAACAGAAATTTTAATCTACTGGCTATGGATTCCTGTTATAAGAGATACATAGAGTATCAAAGAAGTAGAACATAAAATTCATAAAATTAAAATCCATCCCAAATATAATCATCTTTTATGATACAAAAATCCCTAAGAAAGACTATCTAAATAGCAGATGGCTTATAATTTGAGTTCCCAAGGAAACAGACTCTGAAACTCTGAAATCTACAAGCAGGCTCACTGGGGAGTACTCTGAAGAACACCTGTGTGGACACGGGAAGCATGAATGGGCAGAGGGAGAAGATAAACAGTACTGATGAGCAGCAGTTGCAACAGCAGCCTAAGTTAATCCTACCAAGAGTCCTGAAGCTGGATGGCCCTTCACAGAAATCCCAAATCAAGGCAGGAGGATGATTCTTTGTATTCTCCACATCAGCCAGTATGAGGCTGCTTCCAGGAAAGGGACATAATCTTTTTTTTTTTTATATATTTTTTTAAGATTTTATTTATTTATTTGACACACAGAGAGAGATTACAAGTAGGCAGAGAGGCAGGCAGAGAGACAGGGAGAGGAGGAAGCAGGCTCCCTGCTGAGCAGAGAGCCCGATGCGGGCCTTGCTCCCAGGACGCTGGGATCATGACCTGAGCTGAAAGCAGAGGCTTTAACCCACTGAGCCACCCAGGCGCCTGAAAGGGACATAATCTTGGGCGAGGAAGCGTCTTTCTATTTGGGCAACTCCCAGAGAAGGACACAGCTACAAGCCATCAGCAGCCATGACTCTAGACATCTAGGGCAATGTGTCTCTGTCTGGACGAAGTTCTAAGTGCTGCAACAAAGCATCCACTGCAACAAATATACCTTACTTGCATTGGAGATACTCACAAAGGGCTATACATGGGCGGGGGTGGGGGAAGGATATCTCAGCGAAGAAGGAAAAGACATACTACCTTCTGGAACCTACTACATGGATGACAGGTGCTGTGACAGTCATCTTACATGAGTTAGCAAATTTTATCACTGAATCCTTGCTTCCTGAAGACAGTTTTTTCTCAGCAAAGATGCTAGAAAACAGGGAAAAAGTTATTTTCACTTGTTATATAACACATTTAAAATGCTACTTTAGTGTAGCAAATGATCTACAAACTCAAAATCTTGGTACTTCCTTGGTTTTCAAATAACAATTTTACCCCAACAGCACTTTAGAAATCACCTAGGTGGTGTGCTCAGCAAACAGAGAAGGAAAGTGAAGCCAAGAAATACTCAATGATTTGCCTAAGAACATGAACTCAAGTCTCCTGCTTCCAAATTCAGGGATTTCTCTACTTGCTCTGGTGACTTTATACTCAAAAACTTAATAAAATCAAAATAACCCTGAGGCATGAATCTTATTTTAAAGCTCAATACCAACTTCTGAATCATTTACATTTTCAAAATCATGAACATAAGAAACTTGAGTTTTATACTAGTTAAAGAAATGCCAATTGGTAGTTTGGCTAAATGAAATATTCTATCTTTCTATTAACAATAATAGCTAACATATAACCTCGATGACGGGCATGAAGCCAAGCACTTTTGTCTCCATTATGTCATTTAATGCTTATAACAATCCTTTGAATAAAGTCAAAGGGATTGCTCCCACGTAGCCAAGGGGGAAAAATACGGTTAAAGAAGCTAAATAAGTTGTTAGCTAAGATTACAAATGTAATGCACAAAGCTGGGATTCGATCTGACTTCAAAGCTTGTGCTCTTAATGTTAAACCATCCTCTATACTATAGCCCTGTGCTGCTTCTCAATTTTCCTTTCTGATCTACTCAAATTTCTATGATGTACATGGCTTATTTTCATAACCAGAAACATATTATTTTCAAATATTTTTATTTTTAAAACTATAGTATTGCTTAAAATGTTTAAAAGTTGCAAAAAGATATAAAGTTATATCAAAAAATAAACATCTCACAGAAAAATAAATTCATACTTCCTTATCAGGTATCTAACTCAACATGATTTCCCACTTAATCCACCCCACACAACAATGTATTTTGGCATACCACTGTACAAAGACAGAAATTCTTAAAACATTTTCCAAGTCCAAATAAAGTGTCACTGAGACTCTAAAAATTTTTATATGAGCATAGTTATGTAACACTTAGCCATAGCTCTGATATTAGAGACTGAAATGAGGGGGGAAATGTGGTTTTAAATTCCAACTACTGCTATAGTCTATGCAACACTTAAACAGATGCCAATGTAACTAAATTATTCATGTTCTTGTATTCTATCTCTCAATCAATCATAATGCCGGCAATAGCTGTGCTTCCATCCTAAAGTAAGCTACCCTACCACAGCCCATGTTGGGAACACAGTCCAAGATAGCCAGGTTATATGACGCCATGTCTATTGCCAATTGACCAAAGATCTGATCATCTGGATCAAACAGCAGATATTCACAAGCTAGCTAGCAGCCCATAACATGGCCCAGTGGCAAAAAAAAAAAAAAAATTAAAAAAAAGAAGAAGAAGTGCCCAAAGCCAAGAACAAACTACTGATAAGTTCCACAGTTAGGCCTTTAAATTGCAAACTAAAAAGAGAAATAATTAATTAACCACACAAACTGGCACTGAACAGATAAACATTGTCATGAGGTAAAGTCAGAGTACATGAAGGACCTCAGCAAATCAAAGCTATAACCCAACCAAAGTTTCAAAAGACCATAGACTCTGAGTATGCAGAAGCCATGAAGAAAAAAAACTAGAATAGAGAGTGAGAAAATTAGTGGAGAGCGGAAACAAAAATATATAGATACAGGGGACACAGATATATTAAAAGTCACTGAGTTGGGCGCCTGGGTGGCTCAGTGGGTTAAAGCCTCTGCTTTCGGCTCAGGTCATGATCTCAGGGTCCTGGGATCGAGGCCCATATCGGGCTCTCTGCTCTGCAGGGACCCTGCTTCCTCCTCTCTCTCTGCCTCTCTGCCTACTTGTGATCTCTCTCTCTCTGTGTCAAATAAAAAGAAATAAAATCTTTTAAAAAAAAAAAAAAAGTCACTGAGTAACACCTCAACTCCACAGTGAAAATCTATAAAAAAGCCCTGTCATGAAAGTCTCTAATAGCACTACCTTGGAGCCTTCAAAGCCTTCCAGTAAAAATGTCTGAGAGGCTCAGCCCCATATTAAACGTTTGATTTTGAATTTTCATAAAATTGTATCTTTCTCATTGCCGAGTACATCCTTAGAGCCACCACAATGCTATTTTTGAGCTAACCTGATGGATCCTTTATTCCTAGAACCAAATGAACTTAATCAAATAACTATTATCACTACTTCAGAGCCACAGTAAAGCTCATTTCTAGAAGAATGACGTGTAAATTGCGTCTTTCATGGTACCACAACTCTTAGAAGGAATAGTCTCAAGTATTATATGACCACATTCCACTTGCAACCTCAGTTGACTAAACCATCAAAAAATGAACACCTTTGGCCATCCAGAGATCTATGCATGATCCAGTGAAAAAAGATGCAGAGGATATTTTAAAGTCTTCTCTTGAGTGGGGAATTGAGACACTGGGCCAGTTGACTACACAAAGAGGTACACAGAATTGAGCGGTCAGAAGACCATTTGGGGTCTTGAACACACAGAGTAAACAGCAATGAGGAGGATGGACACAGAGACAGACAAGATGCCAGTGGTCCATGAAAGAGTAAAACAAAGAGAAAAATTGCCTCTATCCCATATTTCGCCATTATCGTGAGGCCTAACTGTATAGCAATTCTTCTTCATGGATCACTTTGAAACTTTCCAATAAATCCCCCTTTCAACTTAAACTGATTTGAGGAAGTTTATAATCCTTGAAAATAAAAATCACTTATTAGAACGTTGCCCAAGGATGACAAATTTCATTCATGCATTTAATATTTAATTAGTTTCTGCTTCCTCTACTCCATATTCCTCAGAAAGTAATCTGTGCTCCCTGATTCTACTTCCTTACTTCCCAATTTGTCTTTATGACTTTCCTGAAACTGAACTAAGTATGACTCAACTGTTCCATTCAGTGGACACTTCTCAGTACTTACTTGACTTCACTTCAAGATACGTATTTATACATATCTAATACTTGCCTCCACTTGTCTTCTGAGTGCTGGACCTATATTTCCACCTGCCTTGTGAACTTCTCCACTGGGACGGCCACACCTCAAGTTCACATTCACCTTCCTCCTCTATTCTTTACCTTAATCCATTCCACTATCCTCCCAACTATCCAAACTACTCACAAGTCAATAAGCCCTATCAATTTTATACCTTAATTTTCTTGAAAATCATTCTTTCTCTACCCCCAAAGCCACTGTCTAAATTCAAGCTTTCATCATCTCCTGAACTAAAAACTAGAGATCCAGAAATTCTGATAAAATGGAGGAACTTGGAATCTTTTTTAAGAATTCCAAATGATTCAAATGTGTAACAATTTTAGAGCTAAAAATTGATTACTTTATAGCCAGTCTCTCCCCTAATGGAGCCATCCTCTCTACATGGCCACCAAGTAGTCTACATATATTACTGAAAAACCACCAAACATCAAGTATTAAATTAGATCCTACGCACTGAAAAAGAAAACAAAATTCCTACCCTAACAGAGCTCATCTAGTAGGAAATAAGTAAAATTACAAAAATTTTCTAGAGACCTAAAGTGTAATAGCTACTATATAATACATGTTTATTGAATGCTGGATACAGGGTGATTACTTCATGAACATTATTTCATTTAATTTCATTTAATCCTTCAACACTGTGAGGTACATAATATCCTCAATTTACAGATAAAGCAACTAGGTCGGGCGCCTGGGTGGCTCAGTGGGTTGAAGCCTCTGCCTTCGGCTCAGGTCATGATCTCGGAGTCCTGGGATCGAGGCCCGCATCGGGCTCCCTGCTCAGTGGGGATCCTGCTTCCTCCTCTCTCTCCGCCTGCCTCTCTGCCTACTTGTAATCTCTCCCGCTCTGTCAAATAAATAAAAAATCTTTAAAAAAAAAAAAAGAAATTAAAAAAATAAATAAATAAAAAATAAAGCAACTAGGTCTCAGCTTGAAATTTTTTACAAGATCTTATCCTCATGAGTGGAGAAGCCAAGGGCTTGAATGATGGTCTAATACCAATAGCCTGTTCTCCTAATTAGTATGGGATGTTTGGGGAGAAGAAAAAAAAAAAGTAAGCAAATAACTCCCAGTGTCACTTGAACTGACCAATGTCTACAAGTGATGATAGGACAGTCTGAGCAGAATAAAGTGCTCCCATAGAGGTATAAAGGGAGAGAACAGGGTAAGTTGTGAGAAACACAATTAGTGAGAACGGCAAGATCGAGGCCATGTGTAGAGGTAGGTGGAGATGAGCCTGAAATTGTATAAAAGAACCAGAGCATTATGGGCCTTGTGTGCCAAGGTAAAGAGTTTAGATACCTCCTATGGGCACTAATTAGTTACCAACATATTTTAGACAGATGAGTGATTTACCCAATTTACTTTCTATAAAGATTACCTAGGAAAAATATTTTTGGAGCGTTTTCTTTATTACAAATTTGATCATTTAAAAACTTTCCATGGCTCCTATTGTCTAATAGTATGTAGTCCAAAACCCTTTCTAGTCTCATCGCTTACAATGACACCCGTCCACATGCAGAAAAACTACCAACTTCCAAAATGCTGTCCAAGGCTGTTCATGCTCTTGCATTTGCTTGGTCCCTGTCTCTAAAGATGGGTTCTCTCCCTTACTCCTCTTTGCCTATCACTTCTAGCCTCTGCAAGGGCTTCAACAATCTCCATTCCTTGTCTCCCCCCAACCCTTCCCTACAGGATTTGTTACTTTTTCTTTTGTGCTCACAAATTCTTCCTCTGTGTATCTATCAACACTTATCACATTACTTTGTAAATATTTAAGTATCTGTTTCTCCCATTAAAACGCCTTGAGAGTTTTTAATCCCCAAACCCAGCAAAGTAATTAGCACAGAATTAATGCCTAATAGTATGATGAATGTCTACACACCCACAACCACACAATTTTAAAAAAAGGGAGTGGTGGGACGCCTGGGTGGCTCAGTCCTTAAGCGTCTGCCTTTGTCTCAGGTCATGATCCCAGGGTCCTGGGATGAGGCCTGCATAGGGCTACGTGCTCAGTGGGAAGTCTGCTCCTCCCTCTCCCTCTGCGTGCAGCTCTGCCTACTTGTGCTCTCATATCTCTCTGTCAAATAAATAAATAAAATCTTTAAAATAAATAAATAAATAAAATTTAAAAAGGGAGTGGGAATAAGAAAAGTGTTCTTTGAAGAAATTTGGAGTATATAATAATAACAATCCAACATTGACATCAGATAACATTTACAGAGAGCTCTGTGCCAGATACTGTCAAAGTCCTTTACGTATATTAATTCAGTTAGTCCTTACAACAGTCCTACGAGACAGACACTATTATTATGACCATTTTAATGAGACACATAGAAATCAAATAACTTGCCCAAAGCTACTCAGCTGGTAAATGGGATACAAATATCACACAAGGCAGTCTGGCCCCAGAGTTCAACCTGTTAACCATGAATTATACTGTCTCTTTAGTACAAGCAAAAGACCACCAGGATAAGAAGAGAAAATTCAGCTCTAGCCCTGGTTCTCTGAAATCTCAATCTCTATTCTTAACACACTAAAAATAAATCTACACAGAGAGAAAATAATTCCACCTTTTAAAATTTGTTTAATAAATTAGTAGTAACTGCATCAAACTTAAATGTGTAACCAATCTGGGAAGTCTTCCCTAACATCTCAGTTTGGATCAGGGCCCTCTTGCTGTACGCTCTTGGGGCTCCCTGTGCTTTTCCTCCCTAAGACTCATCCATGTAACGAAAAAGCTATGGGATTCTTTGAACAGTTCCTCTTTCACTAAACTCCACACCAGTTCGTGTCTCTTTTACTCATCAGTGTGTCTAGAGCACACGGTGGGCCCATACTAGACATCAGAAGAATAGGTATGTTCAAAAGGTCTTCCCCGGGCGTCTGGGTCGCTCAGTCAGTTGAGCATCCGACTCTTGATCTGGGCTCAGGTCGTTATCTCAGGGTCATGAGATTGAACCCCACATCAGGCTCCAGGCTCAGAATGGAGTCAGCTTGAGGGTTTCTCTTCCTCTCTCTCTGTCCTTCCCCCTGCTTGTGCACATGCACTCTCTCTCTCACTCTCTCTCTCTCAAATAAATAAATCTTTAAAAAAAAAAAGTCTTCTTCCTTATTCATCACCCTTTTTCTGCTCACATTGTCATCACTCTAATACAAATCATAATTTCTTAGTGCCTAAAATATTAAAATCTCTTCTATCTGATCTCTGCCTAGACTCCCCTATAGTTTTAATATATCACATGTAACACTGACAAATTAATCTTCCTAAAACATTCTTTTCAATACTCATTCAATAAACATTATGAACTCCTACTTTGTGCCTGAAGAAAACCAGAATGTCACCCCAAAATATGCCACTTTGGCATACTGATGATTTTTCATTAAAGACACTAAAACAGCAGGTATACAAGAACACTCTGACCCTCTTTTCTTCCTGAAAGCAGGAGATAAAACTCTGGTGTGAAAGGCACCCTCACTGCACCAGGAGGAGAAAAGACCTTCTCATCACCAGAGACAGAGAACTTGGGGCTGAGAAATCTGTATAAACAAACCTTGTTAAACTAACCCTTATCTTCTTGGCTACTTCTTCACCATTTACTATCCCTAACCCAGACCCCTGTCTTGTTAATTCTTCACAAATACATTGTTTCTTCGTCTAAGAGGTATAAACACCTGTTCTGTCACTTATTTGGGTCTTCATTCTCTTGTGAAGCTGCCCATGTATATGTAAAAATTTCATAAAATTTGTATCCTTTTCTCCTGTTAATTTGCCCTATGTCAGTTTAATTCTTAGCCCCAGGGCGCCTGGTGGCTCAGTGGGTTAAAGCCTCTGCCTTCAGCTCTGGTCATGATGTCAGGGTCCTGGGATTGAGGCCCACATCGGGCTCCCTGCTTGGCAAGAAGCCTGCTTCCTCCTCTCTCTCTCTGCCTGCCTCTCAGCCTACTTGTGATCTCTCTCTCTCTCTCTCTCTCTGTCAGATAAATAAATAAATAAATAAAATCTTTAAAAAAAAAAATTCTTAGCCCCAGCCAGACACCCAAAGAAGAGAAAAATTCTGCCTCTTCTGCATACCAAATATATTTCACTGCTTAATAAAATCTTTTGATTTCCAGGTGCCTGGGTGGCTCAGTTGGTTAAGTGACTGCCTTCAGCTCAGGTCACGATCCTGGAATCCTGGGATCAAGTCCCGCATCAGGCTCTCTGCTCAGTGGGGAGTCTGCTTCTCCCTCTGACCTTACCCTGCCTCATGCACTCTCTCTCAAATAAATAAATAATATCTTTTTAAAAAATCTTATTGATTTCCTAATGCCTACAGAATAAAGTTCAAAATGTCAAATTTGTCTGCTGAAATAAATGAGAAGGAAAGCCACCCCAGACCTGGGTTTCTAATACCATTCCCCACTAAAAGAAATAGGGCTCCTCAGAGAAATGGCCAATTTCAGGGCTGGGAAAGAGTAATGGATAAGCTTAAAATGCACTATTATTCCAGAAAGTAAGGAAGAGCTAAAAAAAAATTAATAAAATAAAATAAAAATAAAAATAAATAAATTATAGAATCATGTCAAAAGGACATGGGGCCACACGAAAGGGGCTCCCACTGTTCAAATCTGACAGTTTGACCACCAAAATAATTAAGTACAGCAACAAGAGTAATGAGTTATGAACCATTTTTAAAAACTGAAGTTATGAGTCCATACCAATAGGAAAGAAAAAAAGAAAGCTCAGAAGGAGGAAAGGAAGAGATGGAGGGAGAAAGGGAAGAAAGAACAGGAAAGCCAATGACCAAATGGTAAAGGTGAAGGGAATGCTGGAGTGGGAAAATCATCATTTTGCAGTCACTAAGACTAGATCAGGCAAGAATGAACAATGGATACTAAATTTAGGGGAAATTTTTGATAAGGAGCAAGATATTTGCATGGTCTTATAAGTAGATGTCTCTTAACTGCAAAAAGAAGAAAAAATAATATCATACAGTCAAAAAGTTGGGCTACACCTGGACCTTTGACAAGATAATCAAAACTAACAGCACCTATGAAGGACAGAAAGACATCATGGGACATCAAGAAGCACACATCTTCTAGGCAACATTCTGGGCCAGAATGCATAATCTCAATCTAATCACAAGAAAATATCAGGTAAGCATAACATGAAGAACAGTGTAGGGGGAAAAAAAGCAGAAGGGGCTCTGTACTCTTCACAAATACAAAAACATGTTGTGATGAAAAGAGGCTATACCAATATAACAACTAAATATAATACCTAATCCTAACTAGACCCTAAACTGGTGAAAGGGAAATGCTACATTATCAGATCAACTGACAAAACTGGAATTATAGATAGTAAATGAACCAATATAAATTTACTAAGTCGATCACTATACTGTGGTTATGTAAATGAATATACCTATTCTTCAGTGAAATATTTAGATGGAAAAGACCATAACTGATCTTCAAATGAATCAGGGGGGGAAAAAAAAAGATGACACATACCGAGAGCAAGAGAAGCGAGAAGAAAGTGAGAACAGTCCCTTGTATTATTTTACTCTTGCAACTTTTTGTAAGTTTGAAACTAGTTCCAAATAAAAAGTTAAAAGTTATACATGATTCAACTAGACCTGCACCATCCAATACAATAGCCATTAGTGACACAGGGCTGTAGAAGAGTTGAAATACAGTTAGTCCAAATTGAGATGTGTTGCTCATGCAAAATGTACACCAGATTTCAAAGATTTAGTCAAAAAAGAAAAAAAAAGGAAAGTAAGATATCTGATTAATAATTTTTATATTGATTACATGTTGAATATTTTAGATATACTGGGTCAAAAATATATTTTAAAAATTACTTTCACCTCTTTTTACTTTAAATGTGGCTACTAGAAACTTTATTTATTTGAAAGCCAGAGAGCTTGTGGGGGGTGGGGGGAGGTGAGAAGAGAGAGAATCCCAAGCAGACTCCCTGCTGAGCATAGGGCTCAATCCTAGGACCCTGAGATCATGACTTGAGCGGAAACCAAGAGTCAGATGCTTAACAGACTGAACCACCCAGGGGCCCCCTTTTTTGTTGTTTTTAAAGATGTTTTTATTTATTTGAGAGAGACAGAGAGAAACCTTAAATTATGGGTACATTTCACATATGCATTGAATAGGACTCAGCTAGACAATCAAGAACTCCACAATGGGGTGCCACATTATCTTTGTAAATGTCCCTCTCAATTTCTTTTGGCTCTAAACATATCTCTTATCTCTAAAAGTCACTTTGTTTAAGCTACTTGACAGTAAGGATTGTATTTTATTCACTGCTGTACCCCCAGTTTCTAGCATATACCAAGTGTTATAAATATGTTTATTAAAAGGCTATATGCAAAGGAAGGAGGGAGGGCAGGAAGAAAGAACTTATTCCCATCTCTGTATCTGTGCTTATACTGTTAGTCCTTCCTAAAAGGAAACTTTCTAAGATCTCACTTAAACACACACATTCTTCAAAACCCCATCTCATGCTCATTTTCTCCAAGAAGACTGCCTGTTCACACAGGCTGGTTCTGGTCTTTCCTCCTCTGTCCTACAACAGCCTTCATGTCTATATTATTTTCCTTGGCACTTAATCATATCCTTGAGGAAGAAGTTAGGTCTCATATTTTCCCCATATCTTCCACAGGGATAAGCACAGTGTTAACCGTATCAATTTGAGTAGTGGGGGAAAGGGCAACAAGGTGCCAGGAAAAGGGGAAATGGATTGTGCTGGAAAAATTTGGCTCTTGTCTCAGTTTTGACATCTACTAACCATGTTGCCTTAGATAAATCAGTTAATCTGTTTTCACTTCCTCCTTTTTAAAATCAGATAGACCTGTTGACCATAAAAGAAGCCTTCTATTTTTACAATTCTAGATTAAATCCATTTTTTTCCTTTAGCAATGTAATAACATTGCTATAATATACCAGTGAAAGGAAATCTAATACACTAAATCACAGTAAATTTCTTAAGAAGGAAAGAGCAATAAAATTTACAAACTGTCTAAAGTACTAAATACTGATCATCTGTCTGGTCATCAAGCACTTTATTTTTCCTTTCTTTTAAAGATTTTATTTTTAAGTAATCTCTACATCCCGTGTGGGACTAGAACCTAAAACCTGGGAGACCAAGAGTCAAACGCTCCAGGGTGAGCCAGCCAGGCACCCCACGGTCATCAAGCACTTTAAATTCAGAGTTCTCTTCAAAGGACCATTAAGCAAAATAGTCAATACATACATATTGGAGCTACCTTAAATTTTTTTTTTCTAATTCGGACCCTTTCAAGACTCAGAAAGACAACTTTTAGTAAGTTAATGGAAAAAAGGAAGAAGGAGGAGGAGAAAAACCAGAAACAAATTTTCTGTAAAATACCACTGGGACCTTACTGGTGATGTTCAAACACTCTGAGTTATAACTGATTGTAAGCACATTGTCTGTATCTTCTTTCAAAAGTGCTTTTTAAAGAACACGATTCGAAGAAAATAACAGTTAAAAGGAAAAGGTCATCTAAAAACAGAATGTTAAAGGAATGCAATATAATCTCAAAGCACAGAGACCATTTCAAACGAATCTCTAAATTAGCAACTTTCATCTTAATCTTGTATTTTATTACCTCTGCTAAGAAATATGATTATCAGGGTGGGGTAAAATAAAATGGTTGCCACATAACATAATGTAAAGATTCTAGTTATACTTGTTAGTAAATACCACCTGTGGACTTAATAATATATATATTGTAGGTTCTAAACTAGTAATACAAATCACCAGATTTCTTCAAGGCTTTTATCAAAATGCCCACACAAATCACCAGATTTCTTTAAGGCTTTATCAAAATGCCCCTATTAAATGCTGAGATTTAACACTGACCCATTTGTAAGATAAAAGCTGAACTCCTCTAAAGGGATTCCAGGTCCTCTAAGAATCTAGTCTGTAGCTACCCGGCAGCTTCATCTGCCACCAATCCCTGCACACCATTTCACTTCCTAAACTTAACTGTTCACATTCCTCCTACTCTTACGTGCCCCTTTCATGACTTCACGCCTTGGCATTTGCTGCCCCCTCTGCCTGACATCCTCTTCCTTCTTTGGAGCTGGGAACAGGACCTCCTACCAGCAGCTTGTCCTGATGGTCCCAACACCCTCACAGGGAGTAGCACTCAGGGCACTCTTCATTCTTCTATTATGGAGCACTGTAATTACTTTTAGATGTCCACTTTCCCTACAAAGCTTTGAGTTTTAAAGGGAGGGCCCATACCTTATTAACTGTTTCCCAGTCCTTTGCGTAAGTTTGGTGTTTACTGACACTCACTATAAATACACAAGGGAAAAAAGTTAAGTAGCTGTGAGAAACAATTCAAATTTTCCTATAAAAGAGTATACACATTTAACACAGTGGTTCTCAATCAGGGGCAATTTTGTCCTTAGGAAACATTACGGTCAAGCATGAAGATAATTTTGGTTGTCACAAAAGAGGAAAGGGATGGGGTAAGGGGGTGCTACTGGCATGGAGTAGAAGCCAAAGGGACGCTGCTGAACATCTTAGAATGCGAAAGGACAGCCCCCCCACAATAAAGAATTATCCAGTCATACATCAATAGTGCCTTGTTTAAGAAAGTCAGTTCTCAAGTGATTTATTCATATGTGATGATCCCATGTCACATCTCAGCAATAATCAGAATTCCAATTTTGCAATTTCAGTTGAAACTTCTGTAACAGTTGTGTATGCACCAACACAGTCTTTATATAAAATGGTCCTTATACAATGGTAATGCTTAACACATTAAACCAAGAGTACTGGAAAGCACCCGTACCTCCGAAAATAAATCTGTAACTACCAGAAGATTTTTTTTTCAGTTTTGTTTTTGTTTTGTTGTTGTTGTTGTTGTTAGCAATCTCTACACCCAATATGAGAATTGAAATCATGATCCCAAGGTCAAGAGTCGCATGCTCCCCTGACTGAGCCAGCCAGGTTCCCCTACCAGAAGCTACTCTGAAGTCAGTAAACACTTTATTTTATTTATAAACTTTAAAGCAAACCATAGGCAAACTAATTTTCAGATGTGGAACTATGACAAATACACAGTCTGAGGCATGAGGTAATCAGTTCCTTCAGGTCCGAAGGAAGAAAAATCTCCAAGTACAACGAGTAAATCACGCACAGATGTCTTTACTGTTGAACACAGGAACGGACGGCAAGAGTAAAGGGCATGCCCTTGCTATTGCCAAAATCATCGGCTTATCAAGATTTTAAAAAACTCTGAAAAAAACCACTGCAAAAAATCATCAGATGTCAATACGGGGTGGTGGATACAAAAGTTAACTATTTCTCCCCCTGATACATGACCAAGTTTCACATGACTTGAACATTTCACAAAGCTATGCAGGAGCCAAGAACACTCCCTTTCTATATAGTGGATGACTCAACGGTCTTTGGCACTTTCCTTGGCTGAATACTACAAATTCACTAATTTCTTTTGTCCTTTGAACTAGTCATGCTATTCCCTCAGTAACCAACTGAGTTTGGCCCCAACTTCTCAATCATTTACATTTTGTTGCACCCTGTCAGTTAAAAAGGGGGGGGGGCGCTCTCCAAAACAAAACCTTGAGTACAGCGACTCTTGGAGGAAATGATACTCTATCATCCTAGGAACTGATTTCTAAACAATACACATTCGGCTTTCCAATGCTCTTATCTTTCTATCTTGAGGTTTTTCCAGCTTTCCAATAGGGATAGCACTGGCAGAAAGTGAAGGAGTAAGTGTCTATCACTAGATAAAGCTTCCTGCGAATTTATTCTTAGAGAGCTCAAAAAAGGTACTGGGCTGAGAGGGCGAAACGCAGTTTTAATTGGGGGAGAAAAAAAAAGTTTCCAACAGTGAGTAATATCTTCCTTCTCAGCTGATGCTGCCAGTAAGAGTCGGCACCACGATCGGGCCCGAGCTAGGCCGGGGTTCGCCACATTACCCTGCAAAACCGCAGCCGGAGGTGGCAGGTGCGCGCAAAGTTGGGGGGCGCGGTGGGCGGGGAGCGGGGAGAGGCTGAGCAAGCCTCCCGCCGTCTCCCACCGGGCGCTCTCCGCCCGGCTGCAGGCACTCACTCGGCGTCGGCGCGGCAGTTCCCGGAGCTGGAAGGGACGCGCCGGCACCACACCCTCCCGCCCCGCCGCCCGTCTCCCCGACAGCCCGGCGCTCGGGAGCGCGGCGCCGGGCCTGGGCGCGCGGGGCC
>LNAC01000026.1:2125512-2241949 GCA_002007465.1 Ailurus styani
GCGCGCCAGCGAGCGACGAGGCAGCCTGCGAGCGCCCGCCCGCCGGCCGGGCCGCCCCCGTAACTGACAGCTGGGCGGACCCGCCCGCCGCCGCCACGCCCTCCCGGCCTGTCCATCCGCGAGGGGCGGGGCCTCAAGGGGCCTGGCCCGGAACTGCGACCAATCGGAAGCGGCGGCGGCGTGGGCGGCTGCGTGACGGACAGGCGGCAGGACGCTGGCGCCGCCGCTCCTTCCGGCGGGCAAGGGGACGCCGCGGCGGCCGAGCGCACTCCCGCACTCCGTCAGAGGCCGTGCCCGCGCGCCGGCCGCGAGCCCGCTGGGGAGGCGGGTGGGGAGACCTGGGCCCGGCCTGGGGATGGCCCTGACCTCTGCGGGAGGAGGGGTTCGGGGGTGGGTACCTGCGGCAGCAGCTCAGGCTGCTCTGTAAAATATGTCAGCATGACCCTGGTCTTGACCTAGCCTGGACTGGATCCTCATTTCTGCTGCGAGCGCTTAGACCCCGGGTGAAAGCAAAGGGTAGAATCGCAGACACTATTAACCGATCTGTTGGGCTTCCCTCCCTTGTTGTGTTGGCTTCCCTCCTCTTGTTCAACCTCTGGTTTCCTTTCTCTTCTCCTTACTTTCTAATTTCAGCCAAAGAGAAAGTAAAGAATCAGAAGAAAGTATAGGAAGAAACTGGAATTTGAGTTGGCTAGAGAAGTTCAGGGTTGTCCTTTTTGGACCATAGCATCAATATTTAATCAACCGATGTCACTAACATGTTACACTCTTTCTAAAGCCCTTGTGTGGCCCGTTCTCCTAAGGAATATTAAGTCCTTTTCTGGTAATAGTCATATAAAGTGAATCAACATGAATGCATCTGTTTCATTAAAAAATAATAATAATAAGGTCACAGATAAACAGGACGTAGACTTCAAACTGACTTCCAGGCACCACGTCATTATTTAAACTCAGAATCTATCACAGCTCCGGGGGCGCCTGGGTGGCTCAGCCGGTTAACGCGTGGGACTCTGGGTTTCCGGCTCAGGTCTGTGATCTCTGGCTGGCGTGAGCGAGCCAGGCATGGGCTCCAAGCTCAGCCGGGAGTCCGCCTGAGGTTCTCTCTCCCCCAGTTCCTCTGCCCCCACTCCCTCCTGTGCACGTACTTGCTCTCTTTCTAAACTAATTAAGTCTTTAAAGAAAAAAAAAATCACAGCTCTGGAGTCCTACCATTCTGTTAGCATTCACAAGCTAAGAGGTTCAGGAGTTTTACCCCGGGAGGAAGAGAGAAGACTTTAATTCTGTTTAAATAAGGAAAGGGACAGAATAATGAAATTGACCTTGCTGGGAGAGAGGGAAACCTGAGATCTATGCAGGCAATGAATGGAGTGCTTTTTGGAAAGTACTTCCTGATCCTTTGAAAAGATGCAGCAGATATTTTCAAATGAGTTAATGTAAAATGTTTCATAAAGTATTATATGGTGTAATATGTTTCTATTCCAGACACGTGCTGTTTTTCATTGTGTGTGTCCATAGTGCAGCAAAACAGTCGTACCTACAACTAATACATTATTAATCACTACTGATAATAGCTCACTTAAATATTTCCAGACAAACATAGCAAAGCACACACTTTCCATCTTTCCAGACGCAGGTACTTTATTTTCGGATAATATGGGAGATACTTTGACCAACATAGGGTGATAAAACTATGTGACTTAATAAATACATACTTGGCCTCTCTACCAAGTTCCTGACAGAGTTCCTAAAACCCTTGTAATTTCCTGACTGAAAGGGTGCTAGGAGCATCTTTTGTTCTAATATTTAATCTTTGACCCTGATTCCTGACGCCAAAGCTTCTAAGACCCTTGGAATAGCCACAGGGATAAGAGCGTCTGTATGCTAATGAGGTGATTGCTGGTTCGGGGCCACTAGATAGTTTAAGGATGCCGTCTAATCTCCAGAAAGATCAAGGCATGATTAGAAGGCTCCAATTTTCACGCTCGCTATTCCCCCACCTACAGGAGGGAAGAGGGGCTGGAACAGTTAATCACTAATGGTCATTGATTTAATCAACCCTGACTGTGTATAGAACCTCCGTAAAAATCCTAAACCATGAAATTTGGAGAGCTGGCAGGTTAGTGAACACATCAAGGTATGATGTGTCGAAAAAGAAGTGGGAAGATTTGCTCCCCTTACCCTATATCTTGCCCTATGCATCCCTTCCATTTGGCTGCCCCTGGCTTGCATCTTCTATAGCATACCAGTCATAGTAAGTAAAGTATATCCCTAAGTTCTGTGAGCCGTTATAGCAAATTATCAGACCTGAGGAGGGTGTTGCAGGAACCCCCAATTTATAGCCAATTTGTCCAAAGAGAAGGTGACAGTCTAGAACTTGTGACTGGTGTCTGACGTGGGGCGGGGGGGGGGGGAATCCCGTGGGACTGAGCCCTGAACTTGGAGGGTCTGCACTAACTCCACATAGTCAGTATCAGAATTGAATTTAATTGTAGGACAATTGGTGTCCAGAGAATTGGCAAATCACTTGGTGTCAATAAAGCCCCACACATTTGACATTAGAAGTGTTGTAAGTAGGGGCACCTGCCGGCTCAGTCGGTAAAACATATGATTCTTCATCTTGGGGTTGTGGGTTGAGCCCCACGTTTGATGTAGAGCTAACTTAAAAATTAAAAAAAAAAAGTTGGGGGGAGACGCCTGGGTGGCTCAGTCGGTGAAGCATCTGCCTTTGGCTCAAGTCATTATCCCAGGGTCCATTGAGTCCTACATCAGGCTCCTTGCTCAGTGGGGACCCTGCTTCTTCCTCTGCCTGTTCTGCCTACCCCTCCCCCTGCTCATGCGCGTGCTCTCTCTCTATCTCTCTCTCTTTCTCACTCTCTGACAAATAAATAAATAAAAATCTTGAAAAAAAATTTTTTTAGTCCTAAAAAAAAGTGTGTTCTAAGTAGAGAAAGGAAACAGGTTTTCTTTTATCCCACTTATAGTGATATTTGTTTCTCCTTTTTGCTTATTTTTCAAAAGTTAATTTAGTTTTAAAGCTGCTTATTAATGTCACATGCTAAGGCCTTCTACACTGGAATTCTCCTGTGGAATTTCTTGCCTAATAATAGAAGACTCTCATCTGTTCAGCTAGATGGGTTATTCAAAAGTTTGTGTGCTCCCCTTCAGCTTATGATCTGACTGGAACAATATCCTAGGGAATTAATTGCTCAAAAGTAAATAAGCAATGGGTGAGATGTTAATGTCTCTAATTTAGCAGCTCCCACACATAACTCCTCTGCTTACCCTGCCTGGCCACTAATTCCTGTCTATTCAGCTCTCTTCCACTCGTATTCCATTCATCCTTTGACTCCATTAAGACCTCCAGTCCACTGGCTCCTCTCACCTTCTTACTGTCAACCATTTCTAGATCCTCATTTCCATCAAAACCTAACTTAAAGTCCAGGATCCAACTTTATAGCCCCCCCCCCTTATGAATATGCTTAACTTCTTTCCCTCTCCTTTCTTTGTCCATTGCTTTCATCTAGCAGAACCCGAACCCAGCTACCTACTCACTGTGTGCCCGCAGGAGCAGGGGAACAGCGCTGGAGGCCCCCGTGTACAGCCGGGGCAACCATGCTCATCTGAATAACCACAGTGCTCAGAGAGGCACTCAGCACTGTCTGCAGCCATCCTGTTCCCCTTGCCCAGCCTGCTTTCTCTTCTCTGGTCTTTCTTTGTCCAAAATGGCTTTTACACCTGTGGTGGTTTCGCTGTCTTGCCTTGCATTTTCTTCTTAGGCCACTCCAATCAAGAAATCAAGCCTCCTTCCCCACCCCCCCAAAAAGGCTCCTGACCTACTCCAATGAGACTGCTCATGTTAATGTTAATGACCTACCTGTTGCCTAATCCATGAACAACTTTATTGCTTTGACTTTGACTCTTGTTTGCATTGAGAATGGTTGGCCATTCTCTCCTCAAATTATTTTATTCTCTTGGCTTCCTTTGACAATACACTTTCTGGCTTTTCTCCTCAATCATTCCTCTTCAGACTCCTTTGACTTTTCTACTGCATAACTTAATGCTAGAGTGCCCCTGCTTTGTACTAGGGCCCCTCTTTTTATCTGTCCCACACAGCCTAGAAGTCATCCCAACCAGTCTCCTGGCTTTAAATTTCAACTGCCTGCCCAAGACCCCCAAGCCTATCTCTCCCGCGCTGACCTCGCCCCATATTTCCAGACCCGCACAACAAACCATCTACACAGTTCTCCTGGGACGCCTAATGAGCATCTCTAACTTAACATGGCCCAAACAAAGCTGTTTCGTTTTTATTTTCAAAACTGCTTCTCTGCCAGTTTTCCTGTCTCAGTATATACTACTACCAGGGACTTAGTTGGATCAAACCAAATGTCTTGGAGTTTTCTTTGATTTTTCTCTTTATCTCATCACTTCCCCTTCTTCCAGCCAAGCCACCAGAAAATCCTGATAGGTCTACTGCCAAAGCATATCCTAAATCTGCCACTTGCTTCCATAATCCCCTTGGTCCATAGCACCTTCATCTCTTGTTCAGACCACCATAAGAGTTTCCTGGTTGGTCTCCCTGTTTTTACTTTGGCATCCCTATAATCCATAAGCCACACAGAAGCTAATGAACAACTTTTAAAAATGCAAATCAAATAGTGCCAGTGTCCTCCTTAATTGAAGCTTCCTATCACAATCACAATAAAATCCAAATACTTTATCCTGGTTCGCATACCTTGTTGATCCGGCCCTGCCCACTTCTCTGTTTTCCATTTATAACACTCTCCCCTTGGTTTATTCTGCCCCAGCCTCATTGAACTTTTATTCCTCAATTGCACTAACATCGTTCCCGCCTTTGGGCCAACCAGTTCCTATTTAGGAAATATTGTTCCTTTAAGGAGTCGATCCCATTTACAATTGAACCAAAAAACATAAGATACCTAGGGATAAACCTAGCCAAAGAGCCAAAGGATCTGTACTCAGAAAACTATAGAATAGTCCTGAAAGAAATTGAGGAAGACACAAAGAAATGGAAAAATGTTCCATGCTCATGGATTGGTAGAACAAATATTGCTAAAATGTCTATGCTACCTAGAGCAATCTACACATTCGATGCAATCCCTATCAAAATACCATCAACTTTTTTCACAGAACTGGAACATATAATCCCAAAATTTGGGGGACATGGAACCAAAAAGAGACCAACTTCGAATAGCCAGAGGAATGTTGAAAAAGAAAACCAAGCTGGTGGCATCACAATTCCAGACTTCAAGATCTATTACAAAGCTGTCATCATCAAAACAGTATGGTACTGGCACAAAAAAAGCAGAGACACAGATCGATAGAACAGAATAGAAAACCCAGAAATGGACCCTCAACTCTATGGCTAACTAATCTTTGACAAAGCAGGAAAGAATATCCAATGCAAAAAAGACAGTCTTTTCAACAAATTGTGTTGGGAAAATTGGATAGCCACATGCAGAAGAATGAAACTGGACCATTTCCTTACACCACACACAAAAACAAACTCAAAATGGATGAAAGCAATATATATATATATGTATATGTATATATATGTATACACACACATATATGTATGTGTGTGTATGTGTGTGTATGTGTGTGTGTGTGTGAAATCCCTAAATGTGAGACAGGAATCCATCAAAATCCTAGAGGAAAACACAGGCAGCAAGCTCTGTGACGTCAGCCGCAGCAACTTCTTGCTAGACACGTCTCCAGAGGCAAGGGAAACAAAAACAAAAATGAACTATTGGGACTTTATCAAGATAAAATGCTTTTGCACAGCAAAGGAAACAGTCAACAAACCAAAAGACAACCGACAGAATGGGAGAAGATATTTGCAAATGACATATCAGACGAAGGGCTAATATCCAAAATCTATAAAGAATTTATCCAACTCAAAACCCAAATAACAAATATTCCAATCAAGAAATGGGCAGAAGACAGGAACAGACATTTCTCCAAAGAAGACACAAATGGCCAACAGATACATGAAAAAGTGCTCAACATCACTTGGCATCAGGGAAATACAAATCAAAACCACAATGAGATACCACCTCATACCAGTCAGAATGGCTAAAATTAATAAGTCAGGAAATGACAGATGTTGGTGAGGATGCGGAGAAAGGGAAACTCTCCTACATTGTTGGTGGGAATGCAAGCTGGTGCAGCCATTCTGGAAAACAGTATGGAGGTTCTTCAAGATGTTAAGAATAGAGCTACCCTATGACCCAGTAATAGCACTACTGGGTATTTACCCCAAAGATACAAATGTAGTGATCTGAAGGGGCACCTGTACCCCAATGTTTATAGCAGCAATGTCTACAATAGCCAAACTATGGAAAGAGCCCAGATGTCCATGAACAGATGAATGCGTAAAGAAGACATGATATATACACATATTACACACACAATGGAATACTACTCAGCCATCAAAAATGAAATTGTGGGGCGCCTGGGTGGCTCAGTGGGTTAAAGCCTCTGCCTTAGGCTCAGGTCATGATCTCAGGGTCCTGGGATCGAGGCCCGCATCGGGCTCTCTGCTCAGCAGGGAGCCTGCTTCCTCCTCTCTGTCTGTCTGCCTCTCTGCCTACTTGTGATCTGATCTCTCTCTGTGTCAAATAAATAAATAAAAATTTTAAAAAATGAAATTGTGGGGCACCTGGGTGGCTCAGTGGGTTAAAGCCTCTGCTTTCGGCTCAGGTCATGATCTCAGCGTCCTGGGATCGAGGCCTGCATCGGGCTCTCTGCTCAGCAGGGAGCCTGCTTCCTCCTCTCCCTGTCTCTCTGCCTGCCTCTCTGCCTACTTGTAATCTCTCTCTCTGTGTCAAATAAATAAATAAAATCTTTTAAAAAAAAAATGAAATTGTGCCATTTGTAACAATGTGGTTGGAACTGGAGGGTATTATCCTAAGCAAAATAAGTCAATCAGAGAAAAACAATCATCCTATGATCTCACTCATATGCGGAATTTAAGAAACAAAATAGAGGATCATGGGGAAGGGAGGGAAAAATAGAACAAGACAAAACCGAGAGGGAGACAAATCATAAGAGACTCTTAGTCACAGGAAACAAACTGAGGGTTGCTGGGGGGGAGGAGGGTGGGTGGGGATGGGGTGGCTCGGTGATGGACATCAAGAATGGCACATGATGTAATGAGCACTGGGTATTACATAAGGCTGATGAATCACTGAACTCTACCTCTGAAACAAATAGTATGTTAATTAATTGATTTTAAATTTTTAAAAAACCACCAAATAAAGAAATAAAGAAATAAATACCAGGAAAAAAAAGAAAAATAATACTGCCCTTAATATATATGTGATAAGCCATGGCCAAGCCTATTTCCTTTAAACCACAAATTAGTGGAGTACAGCATAGACCATGGAATCACACAGAGGTGGCACAACACAACTTCCTATCTATGATAACAGGGTGGACCTTGCGAGTGATGAGATGGCTCATCCCATCCAAAGTGCATGGTTGGGATTTCTGACCTGGTAGACTTCTCATTTTGCATGGGTTTTCCAAAACCACACGTGGTGACCTCAAGGCAAGCAATGGGGATCTAGGATAACTCATCTTTTTTATCTTGTGAATATTCTTTACATTGCCTATTTGAGAAAAAAAAAATCAGTAGTAAATCAAAGTGAAATTGGTGTGAAGCCAAATCTAAGTTAGCATTCTTATTGGCCTTCAAACTGAGAAAGCAACCTGTGGACCCCCTACCAGAACAGCCCACCAAATGCAATAAGGTGCATGGAGGGTGCCTGAGTGGCTCAGTCATTAAGTGGCTTCCATGGGCTCAGGTCATGATCCTGAGATTGAGTCCCAGATAGGGCTCCCTGCTCAGCCGGGAGTCTGCTTCTTCCTCTACCTCTGCTTCCCCCTCTCTCTGTGTCTCTCATGAATAAAGAAATAAAATACCAAAAAAAAAAAATAAGATGCATGGAATTCTGTAAGATATGGTGTGCCTGCACTGTAGAAACGGAAGAATATGAAGGTGTGTTCTCACACACTTCCAAAACGTGCATGTGAGGTCAGGTGAAGTTATTTCATGAGTTTGGTGGAGATATGTCATCCAAGCATTGGGCAGGGCTAGCATTTCCTTGGGTTTTCTCAGTCCAATGTTTTTCTAAATGTGTCCCTCCAAATCCTAAGTCCTCAGAGGCCACCTCAGTGGATGAGCAGAAGGAAGCAATTGAGGCCCCACATTTTTCACCCTTGCATCAGCTAATGTGGCTTCACTTTTGTCTGTTTTACATAATGGAATGCAGAGTAAGATTTGTTTGAAAGAAAGAAAGAAAGAGGGAACCTGGGTGGCTCAGTTGGTTAAGCTGCTACTTTTGGCTCAGGTCATGATCCCAGTGTCCTGGGATCGAGTCCCACATCGGGCTCCCTGCTCGGCAGAGAGCCTGCTTCTCCCTCTCCCTCTGCCTGCTGCTCTGCCTACTTGTGCTCTCTATCTCTCTGTCCAATAAATAAATAAAATCTTGAAAGAAAGAAAGAGAGAGAGAGAGAGAGAGAGAGAAAGAAAGAAAGAAAGAAAGAAAGAAAGAAAGAAAGAAAGAAGAAAGAGGGAGAGAGAGAGAGGGAGAGAGAGAGAGAGGGATGGAGGGAGGAAGAAAGAAAGAAAAAAAAGTATCGATCAGGAGCCCAGAAGGAAAAATGTAATTGAAGAAATTTTAAAGGGGGCTGTTGAAATAGGTATGGTCAGAAGTTAAGAAAACCAGTAAGAAATGGGAAAGCACCCCCCCTAAGTTAGCAATAGCGGGAGTTACCCCAGACCTAGTCGGACTAGTGCTTAAAGAGGCAAGAAGAGGAAGCAGTTACCAGAATCCAAGGAGAACTACACTAGAGAGACAGGATAGGAGCTGTGACCTTCAGTAGAAGAATATTTAGAAGACACTTAGATGTGAAAGGGAGGGTACCAAGGCACTGTTAAGTCATGGCCTCTTTCTCCCTTCCACCTTCTGGATTTCTGCAGGGGCTTTCCACTGGTCCAGTCCAATGAGGAGCCGAAGAGCAATGGAGCCTGTGAATGGAATGAGTGGATCAAGTTCAGCCTTTGGAAGCTAAGCAATTAAAATCTCATGCTAAATAAGAGTCGAGCTACCTTCTTTCTGGAAGAAATGTTGGACAATAAACTGGATTCTATACACGTTCATATACACTAGATCTAAACTATTAAAGGCAAAGAGTCTGGCCTAGTTCTAGACGTGTCATCTACGCTGTCTACACTCTATCTAAATGTTATATGTGAGTTCGCTGAGGTTAAGGAGTTGGAAACTTACCCATGCCTACAAAGCTCTGATTCTTTCCATAAACCACATTGAAGGTAATAATAGAAACAATGGTCAACATTTTAAAACTCTTTTCAATTAAAAAGTTCCGGAAATGGATGGTGGGAATGGCTATACAATAATTTGAATGTACTTTAAGCCACTGAAGGGTCTACTTAAAAATAAACAAAATGCTAAATTTTATGTTAGGTATATTTTACCTCAATTAAAAAAGATGTGACAGTG
Source organism: Ailurus styani (assembly GCA_002007465.1). NCBI lineage: Eukaryota > Metazoa > Chordata > Mammalia > Carnivora > Ailuridae > Ailurus > Ailurus styani. Next base: position 2,135,058 of record LNAC01000026.1, read on the forward strand.
GAAGCAAGGGGCTGGAATTGATGCTGGCAGGCCAGGTCTGAGGACCCAGTGGGGGTCCTGCCTGACCACCCAGGAGGGTCCTTGGCTACATGCAGGATAGAAATCCAATGTGAGACACCTGGCTGGCTCGGTTGTAGAGTATGTGACTTTTGATCTCAGGGCATGATTTCAAGCCCCACACTAGGCCTAGAGCCTACTTAAAAATACATAAATAAACGAAAGTTAAGGATAGAAATAAAACATGAAGCAGTAGGAAGTGAGAGCTGAGTTTATTGAGGATGTAGAGAGAGAGCAGAGACAGGGGGAGACTCTGGGAGACTTGGAAAGGAAAAGAAGAATGAATCTCATCTTTGCTTGAGGTCTGGGTTTTTGCTGAGGTTGATGGTTTGGTGTACGTGTCCTTGCAGGCATCCAGGAACTGGTCAAACAAGTCCTTGCTCCGGTGTCCTCCATAAGTCCCTGAGGCTCTGGAACCAGGGGTCTTGGCATCGAGGTGTCTGGACTCGGTGGTCTCAGAAAACATACATGATGACCTCACCTGGTCAGTCCCCAGGTGTCATCTATTGTGCTGGAAGACTCCAGAGGAATCACTAACTCCTTGACCTTTATAGGGAGGACAAACATTAAGGCCCCTGTGAGGCAGGGGTACAGGTCCTAGCAAGAACAGATGCAGGAAAGGAGCAAAGAAAAAAACCCAGCTTTTTTCATGGAGTCCCTTCAGTTTCCTTGTCTCAGAATGATTCAAGGAAGGGGTCATGAGCCAAGGAGTGCTGCCAGCCCTCAGAAGCTGGAAAAGGCAGGGAAACATTCTCTTCCTGAGTTTCCGGAGAGAAGCAGCCCCTGAAGACACCTTGGCTTAAGTCTAGTGAAACTGATTGCAGACATCTCACCCTAGAACTGTAAGATAATAAATCTTCATTGTTCAAGAAACACAAAAACCTCTTTTTAATGAACAATATGTGCAATGAATTTGGAATTTATTGGTTGTGACACAGTGTGTAGCGAATATCTGTAAATGAGTTTTAAAAGATGAATGGAAGGAAGGTAGGAAGGACAGAAGGAAGGAAGGAAGGAAGGAAGGAAGGAAGGAAGGAAGGAAGGAAGGAAGGAAGGAAAGAAGGAAGGAAGGAAGGAAGGAAGGGAGGGAGGGAGGGAGGGAGGGAGGGAGGAAATTTCAGACCACCCATTGGTAATAAACTTACTGGGTAAAACCTCAAAAATATGTGGCCTCTTTTTTCCCTGACTGTGGTGATTTAAAAATATGCCTGAAGAAAAAATATACCTGCAAATTCTTTGACACTCCTCCTACCAAAAGGTAGACTCTAATTCTTCCCATGAAGGTGGGCAGGACTTAGTAACTTGCTCCAAATGAATAGTTGCTATATGACTTCAGAGCCTAGTTTAAAGTGTTTGACAAATACGAGTGGAATGTTTGCTTGTTTGTTTGTGTTATGTGATTTTTAGCTCAATAGGTCTGCCAAAAAGTTGTCTTGTTTGAAAAATCATGGGATGAACTTGAACTTGAAGCTTCTAGTCATGTACTAGAACTACTCAACTTTGGAAGGACACTGCCAGAAGGTACACAGAAGAGTGACTAGTATTGTTATTACCTATCTCTCATACCTTCTCAATGGGTCACCAGACATTCTTATGGTTTCTATTACATATAATTTATTTGCTGGTGATCTCCAAATCTGCAGTCTGGCTCTCTCTTCTGAATATGAAGCCCTGGGGCACCTGGGTAGCTCAGTCAGTTGAGCAAGAGCCTCTTGGTTTCTGCTCAGGTCATGATTTCAGGGTCATGAGATTGAGCCTCACATAGAGGCTCTGTCAGAGAATCTCCCTATGAGATTTTCTCTCTCTCTCCCTCTGCTCCTCCTCCTAATCATGGTCTCCCATAAACAAACAAACAAACAAGAAGCCCAAACATTTAATAGCCTACTGGACAAACCCACTTCGATCTACAGAATCCTCAAACTCAATCTGAAATATCTAAACTCTAAAGTGAGTCATTGTCTGCCTCTTCTGCTCACCCTTCACTCAATTCCCTGTGACCCTCAGGGTTCCTGTCACAGTATTGGCACCAGCATGCCCAAGCGAGAAACTGTACTCTTCACCTGTTCCTTTCTTACTTTCACCCATATTCAATTAATCACCCACTCCCATAAATTCTATCTCACATCATCCCATTTTTCAAGTCATTCCACTCTAATCTGAGATGCCAACTCATCTCTGGTTTGCATTCCTCTAGTTCATTCTCCACCCTGAAGCTGGAGTGATCTTTCTAAAGCACAAACCTGATCATCATTACTCTCTTGCTTAAAGTTTCTCATGAGTTCTCCATCCTCTTGAGGATAAAAATTCAAATCTCTTCCTGTGGCTTACAAGGCCATCACATGCCCCTGCTCCAGCTACCCCTCCGTTCTTATCTTTTGACATTGTTTCCTTTGCACTGTTACAAATCAGGCATGCTGAACTATGGCGGTTTTCTGGTTCATCAATCTTTCCCTTATCTGAGCCATTACATATACTATTCCATATGCCTGAAGTGTTCCCTACATTTATCTTCCCTTTGTCCAATACCTACTTGTGCCCAACTCTTACCCCCCATACACACACACCAACTAAGCTACATAACTATATGCACCTCAGTTTTGTACTCAAACCTATTATGGGGGAAGACTCAGAACACTCTAGGCTACAGGACAAGTTCGTCCTTAATGTACATCATTCAACTAGCTCCTCTGGTTCTGAATACAGAACCTCGCCCCACCCCACCACCAATTTTTCGATTATAATTGGCTTCCCAGGCAGTTTTGTCTATAAAGAGGAAATGTGCTGGTCCTGTTGATGCAAGCATAACAATCCACATGAATATTTTATTGCCCATTGTAAATTAATAAAATGACATTTCAGTCTTGGTGAGCTTGGATAATATGAGTTTGCCAAGAGAAAACTTTACTTTCAGTGTGCTGACAAAAGTTCAAGTTTTGAGCCTGCAAAGCAAAGATTCAGAGCTTGTACCACAGTGAATTTACCAATGTAAACGAACTTCCTGAGGTCTCCTGACAGCCAGTGGGCCTCCCTGGGCTGCATAATTAGAATGATGAGTTGCAGAGAATTTAGACCTCCCACACTTCCATATCCCCCTTATGATTTGATAGAAACTCAGTGCTAGAACATTCCAGAAGCCATCTATTTCAGGCACTACATTGCTTAAGCCCATAGACAGCTTTAGAATAGTCTGAAAATCTAAAGTAGAATACTGTAGTCAGGATTCAAAGAAATGGTCCTTTATAATTTACTAATGTGAAAATGTCTTGCCACAGAAATGGTGGGATGAGTGAAGAATGAAAGATAACAAAGTATTTCACTTATTATTATTAATAGTTCAATTATTGTGTAAAAAATATTTTAGGGGAATGAGGAGCTCTCACACACACTTTCTCTCTATCTGTATTAAAATAAATAAATAAATATATAAAACCAAAAAACCAGGGTGTCTGGGTAGCTCAGTTGATTAAGCACCTGACTCTTGGTTTCAGTTCAGGTCATGATCTCGGGGTTGTGGGATTGAGTCCTATGTGGGGCTCCATGCACAGTGGGGAATCTGCTGGACTTTCTCTCTCTCCCTCTCTCTCTCTCTCTCTGTCAAATAAATAAATAAAAATCTTTGAGGAAAAAAACCTCTTAATTATGAGAGAAAAAAAATCTCCCTGATAACTCAGAGCAATCACCTCATTCATGTTATCACTTCTAAATAATATTGAAATATTTAATATCAACATCTGCAAGATTACATAAAAAACACAGGAACACTTAAAAAAATGCTTTAAGGACAGCGCTTGTTACAGGTTAGTTGACTAAACTATGGGATCCCAAAAGATATTTCATTAGACAGATTTAAGTCAATATATAAAATGGACAAGCAAACAAATTAATTTAGTGAGAAAATTAAAGAACTTTGGGAAAATACAGTCTCCTTTCTCTCCTTTTTACCATGGAGGTGAGGAAAAACTTCCTCAACCTGATTCTCAGCTTAAGTACCCAGGGATCTGCAAACTAAAGAAACAAAAGACAGGTGAGCAGGAGAAAAGGCAAACAATTTTTATCAATGTCAATATTTACATGTGCATAAGGACTTCCTGAAGAAGAAGGAAGAGGAGGAGGAGAAGAGAAGATGAAAGAGAAGGAAGAGGAGGCAAAGAAGAGAAAGAAGAGAAAAACCAAAGAAGTGGTTGGATTGGGGCGCCTGGGTGGCTCAGTGGGTTAAAGCCGCTGCCTTCGGCTCAGGTCATGATCCCAGGGTCCTGGGATCGAGGCCCGCATCGGGCTCCCTGCTCAGCAGGGAGCCTGCTTCCTCCTCTCTCCTCTCTCTGCCTACTTGTAATCTCTCTCTCTGTGTCAAATGAATAAATAAAATCTTTAAAAAAAAAAAAAAAGAAGTGGTTGGATTTGCGGCCTTATGTATCATTTTAACAAAGGTGGTATGTTGAGAAGTGACTAGACAAAGGGAAAGTGTGTAGGTCCCGGGGGCAGATAAACTGTGGGAAAGTCACTAGTGTGGGGGCCACTTTGGTAGGCAGATAATTTTGAGCCGAAGGCAATCAAGACCCTGCAGGCTCAAGAGAAAATTTTACCCCTCCATTAATCACATAGAAGAATCTAAATGGGAGGTCTTTCCCAGAATAAGGGTTAAGTAGAGATAAATTTTATCTGTGTGACCCATCTGTAGTCCAGGGCAAACATCTGTTTACCAAACATTTACTCTTTTTCATCTTCCTGTGAATGGCGGTCCTTCCGTTTGAAGTCCCAGACCCCTTCCCCCAGTTCTTAGTTCAGAATGACAAACCAACCTCATTTTTACCTGACTGGCTTTGGAATTTCCATGTCTGTGTAGATTTCCCATATATAACGCTATTGAGTTTGATTTTCTTCTGTTAGTCGGTCTCATGCTAATTGGATTCTTAGTCCAGCTAGAAGGCCCTTAAAGGAGAGAGGAATTCTTGCTCCCTGGCACTAGCTAATAGGAGTCTTACCATGGTTAGGTGGGTGGAATGCTAACCCCTTCTGATGTGGCACTGGCCCATTCTAATCAACTTTGCTCAAATAAACTCTTTTTTTTTTTTTAAGATTTTTAAATTTATTTATTTGACAGAGAGAGAGATCACAAGTAGGCAGAGAGGCAGGCGGAGAAGGGGGGCGGGGGGAGCAGGCTCTCCACTGAGCAAAGAGCCCGATGTGGGGCTCGATCCCAGGACTCTGGGATCATGACCTGAGCTGAAGGCAGAGGCTTAACCCACTGAGCCACCCAGGCGCCCCTCAAATAAACTCTTACAATTTTTAATATGTCTCAGTTTATCTTTTAAGAAGAAGTAAGGATAGCTCTCCTCAGCTGGTACAGGGGAGGGAAGTCTATGCCCTGCTTTTAGGCAGAAAGAGGGAAAGCAGAGAACTCTGTTATAAAGATGATATGAGAAGACAATTTAGGTTCTTTGGACAAACTTTATATAACACTTCATGAAGTGGACAGTCTTCTTTCGGAGAACTGCAAAATGGGGCAGATGGCAGGGGCACCTGGCTGGCTCAGTCAGAAGAGCACGTGTCTCTTGATCTTGGGTTTGTGAGTTCAAGCCCCATGTTGTGTATAGACATTACTTAAATAAATGAAGCTTAAAAAAAAAATAGAGCAGAAGGCAAGAAGCTTTGATAGGATAAAGAATAAAGAACAAGGAAGAGGCAAATGGAAAATACCTGATGGGCAGGGGCCATATCATCAATTTCAGTGAGAAGTTCCATAGTTGCCTTTGGGGATTGGTTGCCTAGGTACATGGAACTTCATGTCAGGCTCCCACTGGAAAAGTTATCTAAGCTTCGATTTGCTTATGTGGCAGCCCTGTTCCCTGCCCTCCACAGGAGCAGCTCCATCTTGGGCCCAGAAATTTATTTCAATGGCTCTTGATTCCATCTGCTATTTCTCAATTGCCTTTAGCTCAAAATAATCGATATGCCCAAGTGGCATATTCTGAACCCCTTCGATCTAAAACACCTTTCCCAAGGTGTAGAGCATAGCGGGGCCTTTAAAAACAATGATTAGTTTGTCCAATTCATTTGAAATCCAGATGGGAATTTTGTTCTCATGGGTTGCAGAATGTCACCCCAAAATACAGCTCTTTGGGACAAGGGTTATTTAGAGCTGATTATTTTGAGAAGTGGCTGATGCAGAAGCTATGAAACAGGATGTAAGTTATCCTTTTGCAAGGAAATCTCTGTTTATAAGATACAGACACCAGGAAGAGGGAGTACTGCTTCTCCTGTTACCTCCCATAACTAACCTCCCCACCAGCCCCCCAGTGACCCACCAACACACAAGCCTTTTTCCTTCACATTTAGCTGAAGATAGTTTTTAAACTGGTGGCTTAGGCTTCCTTAGGGAGTTGCTCATTTCTCCCTGGCTAACCCCTATGTGTACATAAGGCATATATGTGAAAACACTTCTATTTGTTTTTCTCTTCATCTGACTTTTATTACAGGTGTCTCAGCCAATGAAGGGTAAAGGGAAAGTGATTTTTCCTCCCCTACCATTCATTCAAGAAACTACTACATATAATGCAATTGTGTTCCAGGATTTCTTTTTTTTTCTTTATTATTATTATTATTATTATTATTATTATTATTATTATTATTTGTCCCAGGGGTACAGGTCTGTGAATCATCAGGATTACTTTTCCTACAGTGCCCGTGGTTCTTGGTGACACCGCTTGGAAGAATGAAGAGGTAGACCAGACAGAGAGTGTTGGGCAATAGCACAAAGGACTCAAAGAGGGAGGGGACCCGAGAGGGATGCCTTGCAGTGTCTAAGTCTAGGGTTTTTTATGAGATTGTTGACGGGCTTTTTAATCTGATTAACCTTCCTTGCCTATTAACCAATCAGATTTTTTTCCACATGCTCATCTACCTATCAGATACTGTTTATGTGGGAAAGGATGGCATAGAATAACAGGATGAGGGTCTTTTTCCTTTTAAGGGTAGTTTCCTCTGGGGGGCTAGCCCCTGCCTGCCTTTTGCCTGACTTTCCTCCATTAATTGCATTATAAAATCCAAGGATAAAATTTGTTTAAAAAACAAAATTCAGCTGAGTAAGTTGAATTTTAAAGATCTAATTGCCTTTATCCAATGATTCATGAATCAGGCAGCACCCCATCTAGCAAAGAAAAGGAAGCTCTCCACAAGCTGTAGAAAATGGAAGCTTTTTATGGGCCACAGTGTGGGTGGGACAAGGAAATTTAGAGCAGATTACTGAGGGGAAAGTTTATCTTCCCCTAGAGGAAGGCAGGGGATCTCATCATACAGATTACCTAACTAGTACTGACCAGGAAATTCCAGACTGACTGGATGAAAATTCCACCTCTGAGAGAGGCTGGAACTACCATTAGGCTAAGTATTTAGTCTTGGCAGGGCCTAGCAAAAGTGACTCTGTTTTGGGCCCGTTGTTTCTTTTTAACAAATTTAAAGCTCATAATAAGTAATTTCATCTTGTGGTGGGAAATTAGTGACAAAAATCATCTTTAAAATCTTTTATATACAGCGGAAGAATTCTAAGATAGTATGTAACCAATTTAGTGGAGTCATTTTAAATTGCAAAATTTAAGGTATTGTTATGTAAATCAAGATTTCTGTCCCTCACAGTTGACAGTCTTGGTGAATTCAAAATACTGCATGGCAGAATAGAATAAAGAGATCTGTTGTACCTTCTGCTCTGACTTGGAAAGTTGAAGACACTTGGAAAGACCAAATCATTTTTTAAGCCTGCATAGTATTTGCTGAACTTCATTAGGAAGTTGGCTTGAATCATTGTGCCAACAGTTTAAAGGGAACTGTATCTATTTTTGTTTTCATTTTATTGTATTTAATTGGGGGGAACATTTTTTTTTTCTGTTGTTTGGGAAATTATTAACTGCTAACTTTTGGCAGAAGTGGGTTCACTCATAAACCCTCTAAAGAAATGTTTCCCAGGTCTTGGTATTGCCAACTGCTTACTTTTAACAGTTAGTTTAGGAAGTTTCTTTTTCTGGCAAAAAAGCACTATTTGTTGAGACATGGGTTGACTAGAAAAGAACATTTAGCTGTGGTCGTAAAATGTTCTGCTATACTATAGAATAAAGATTAAATACAGGATTACTTTGGTGGGTAAAAATCCATTTTGATTTGAAAAAAGCTCTGCTAAGTAGAATTTTCCAATAGTGAGAAACGTCATTCTAGTAAACGTTGCAAACATCCTGTATTGTTCTTAAAGTAATTCACATAATGATATAAAGTTGCAATGGTTACTTACTTGCTCTACATTACTTTGTGTTTTGTAACTTTTTGTTGCAAGGACAAAGTAACTCAACAGAAAGCTCACAGATAACATGTATCGAGCACTTACTAGCTAGCACTGTTGGGAACTCACAATAATGCTGTGAGACAGCGATTAAATAACTTTTCCAAACCAAAAAGTGGTTGAGCCAAGATTTGAAGGCAGGCAGGCGGTCTAACTCCAGAGCCTGAACTATTAATGTTTTCAAATGCTTGAATACCTAGTGGACTGGTATAAAACACCAGTGAAGTAGGCACTATTATTCTAGAAGTTGAAATGTTTTCTTTATTTACCTATTGCTAAATGAGTTAAACAAGGAGCCCATTGAGGAGATGGCTTTAATGCCACCCAGGCAAACCAAAACCTAAGCCTGCTATGCCGCAAGATTGAGAAATCAAAACCTAAGGACAACCAATCACAAACAGTCAACTAGACTTTTCTAAATAAGGCAAATGTTTAGGCTATTGCCAATCAAATCATTCCCTTGCTTTGCTCCTGCACCTTATCTACAAGTTTTTCCCCTAGTGCTGCTAACCTCTTCTCATTTGACATTGCCAGATTCAAATGGATTTTTGCTCAAATAAACTTAGAAAGTTTAATATGCCTCAGTTTATCTTTTAACACTATATATATATTTAAAAGATTTATTTATTTATTTGCGAGGGGGACAGAGAGAGCATGAGGGGAGGGGAGGCAGAGAGAGAGAGACAAGCAGACTCCCTGCTGAGCATGGAGCCTGATGAGGGCTTGAGGTAGGACTTGATCCCAGGACCTGGAGACCATGACCTGAGCCAAAGTCAGACACTTAACCAACTGAGCCACCCAAGTGCCCCAATTTATTTATTTAACAGAGAAAGCTAGAGAGCACAAGTGGGGGAGGTGGGGAGTGGGGCAGTAGAAGGAGAGGGAGAAGCAGGCTCCCTGCCGAGCACGGAGCCCAGTGCAGGGCTCTATCCCAGGCCTCTGGGATCATGACTGGAGTCAAAGGCAGATGCTTAACCATCTGAGCTACCCAGGCACCATATATACATCTTTTTAAAGCGGTCTTATAACCTTTAATCCCTTATAACTGTATGGTCCTCAAGATCTCCATTTTTAATACCTAATATTCCATCGACATTAGAATATTAAAAATAACCCAAAACATTTATTTTTATTTATTTTTTAAAAGATTTTTATTTATTTATTTGACAGAGAGAGATTACAAGCACGCAGAGAGGCAGGGAGAGAGAGAGGAGGAAGCAGGCTCCCCGCTGAGCAGAGAGCCCGATGCGGGCCTCGATCCCAGGACCCTGAGATCATGACCTGAGCCAAAGGCAGAGGCTTTAACCCACTGAGTCACCCAGGTGCCCACAAAAGGTTTACTTTTAATTTCTAGTTTTATTTTTTTAACATATGTATTTTGAAATGTATGTATTTTTTAGTTTTTGGTTGCTCATTAAAGATGGTTGGCAAATCAGCTCAATAAATCGACTCTATATGATCATATAGAATTTTCAGAAAGTTAAAAACCATGATGCTCAGAGTACATAGATGGAGTCAAAGAGATGTTTACCTCATTAATGAAAGAGCCAGAAAGGTGATAAACCATAGGGCATAGGACAGACAAACTATTTCTAGTCACTGAGGGAAAAAAATGCTGGAATAAAATTATTAAATTACATAAAAATTGATTAATGCCTCACAGGGCAATATATCTAATCTTTGGGTTATAATCTCTTCTGCCAGACACAAATCATTTGTATCTCTAGGGGACAAGGCTACTTACATTGCTATTACTTACAGATTATACACATCAGTCACTGTCTAGTGTTCTACAATTTACCATCTATTCTTATGGTCATTTTTGCCATTTGTCACTCTAATATTACATATTTTACATGTTCATCTTTGTTTATTGTCTACTCCCTCCATTAGAATATAAAGGCAGGGTATTTTCCCTCTTTTGTATATTACAGAATCCCCCAACGCCTGAAGCAGTGCCTGGCATACAATAGGTACCCAAAAACATGTGTCGAATGAATAAATGAGTAAAATCAAAGAAGGATGTGGTTCACTTTGGCTTTAAGAACACAAATCGTTTTAAGAGGAAAAATTGAAAAAATGTGAAGTAAATAGACCCAAAGTAAATTAAAAAGTAAACTAAACTGTGCTTACCTGAAGGATACCCAAGCCCTCAATAGTGGAGCTTAAATAGAGGAAATTTCCTGCCCATTTCTACAGACAGATGAATAGAAATGACATATGTTGAGGCAGAAAAACAAGTAGCATCTGTAGAAAACCTGTTAGCCCCTCACTTTCAAGAAGAAAGTGGAAAAGAAATGCGCTTTCTCTGAAGAGGGCTGGGGTGGAGGCACGGGGTGGCAGGGATGCCAGATCCAGAGTGTGAAATCCACCAAGATAAATCACCTCGAGCAGCCACTCGTTGTTGAAGATGACCAGAATGTGCCCCCCCAAAATATGCTACTGTGGCACAATGACTATTTTGAATCAAAGGCAATTAAGATACTACAGTCATGGGAAAAAAAACTCTCTGCCCTCCCTCATCTAACTAAAAGCAGAACAAACTTTGCCATTCATAAAGATGTCTCCTTCTCCTGTACCAGGAAAACAAAAGGAACTCCTAATCCCTGGGACTCTTAATCACCGGAGACAGCTCACTCTTACCAGACCAGAGACTGGCACCTGATTAATTTCTGTGACAAGCTTTGCAAAATGCCATTATCTTCCATCTTCCTAGGAGCTCAAATCCCCTTTTCTTTGTCTTGTCCCTTCTCCATAATATATCGCTCTTTGTTAAAATGATATATAAGCCTTTGAGTCTGATCGCCTCTTTGGGGCCTTCACTTCATTTCTGTGAAGACTTTCATGCACATATAAAACAAACCTTCTCCTGCTTATTTGTCTTTGGTCATTTCAATTTGCAGGGTTCCAGGCACCAAACGTAAGAGAGTAGGGGAAAAACAATTTTCCTTTCCTACATTTTCCAGCCACTAATCCCTCTTGCTGGCATCTACTGTGAAAATCAGGTCATATTTTGACATAATATTTTTTTTTAAAGATTTTATTTATTCATTTGACACAGAGAGAGAGATTACAAGTAGGCAGAGAGGCAGGCAGAGAGAGAGGAGAGAGGAGGAAGCAGGCTCCCTGCTGAGCAGAGAGCCCGACGCGGGCCTCGATCCCAGGACCCTGGGACCATGACCTGAGCCGAAGGCAGCGGCTTTAACCCACTGAGCCACCCAGGCGCCCAAAGATTTTATTTATTTATTTGACAGAGAGAGAGAGAGATCACAAGTAGGCAGAGAGGCAGGCAGAGAGAGAGGAGGAAGCAGGCTCCCTGCCGAGCAGAGAGCCCGATGTGGGCCTCGATCCCAGGACCCTGAGATCATGACCTGAGCCGAAGGCAGAGGCTTTAAACCGCTGAGCCACCCAGGCGCCCTTGACATAATATTTTTAAGGCTATCACCTAAATCATCTTAAATCACTTGATCAATAATATATTAACTCAAGTCAGTCCAAAACATTTGATAATTATATGAAAAAAAAGGAATCTATTGAGATAAATCCAAGTTGACAATCATGTATAAACATTTTGTTGTCTCAATTATAGACTTTACCTTATATCATAATAAGAAAATGTGTCTCTTAAATGATTCCTTGCATCCTCAAAGAACCCATACACATAGAGTATTTCAATCCGTTTTTAGCATAAAATCTTGTAAAATCAAATTTCTAGTCTATAAGTATCTGCTAAAATAAGCTAATAACTCCCATAACTTTTTAAATGTTAATATTTTTATGATATTTTATTTCTAGTTGTTACAATACGCTTATGAGCTTTATAGCAGGGACTGGAGAACTTTCTCTGTAAAGGGCCAGATAGTATATATTTTAGGACTTGCAGGTCATATCATCTCTGGGTCAACTATTCAATTCTGCTGTTGTATTGTAAAACAGCCATAGACATACCTAAAGAAATGGGCGTAACTGTGTTCTAATAAAACTTTATTTGTGGACACTGCAATTAGAATTTCACATAGTTTTCATGTGTGATAAATATTCTTCCTTTTTTTTTAAAACTACTTAATGTTAAAACAATTCTTAAGTTTCTAGCGTACAAAAATAGGCAGCAGGCAGGATCTGACCCACAGGCTATGGTTTGCCAACACGTTGTACATAAAATGTATACATAACATTTTAAGATAAAGTAAGGGGGGTCACCTGGCTGCCTTAGTTGGAAAAGTATGCAACTCTTAATCTCAGTGTCATGAGTTTGAACCCCACATTGGGTGTAGAGATAATTAAATAAATAAAGACATTTTTTAAAAAAGTAATACATTTATTGAATTTTTTTTCTATATCTATTGAGATGATCATGTTGCCTTTAATCTCTTGATGTAGCAAATCACACTGATTTTCTTTCTTTCCCTTTTTTTGGTGGGGAGGGACAGGGGGAGAGGGAGAGGATCTTACCAGGCTCCACACCCAGCGTGGGGCCCGACAGCTGGGGGAGAGGCGGCTTGACCTTACACCCCTGAGATCATAACCTGAGCTGAAATCAACAGTTGGACACTTAACTGACTGAGCCACCCAAGCGCCCCATACACTAGTTGACTTTCTAATGTTGAAGCAACCCTGCATCCTTATAATCAACTTGGCAAAATTATATGGTCTTCATCTATGTCTTGCAGTATTCAGTTTGCTAATATTTTTAGGATTTTGGCATCTGTGTTCTTAAGTGCAAGGGCTTATAAATTGCATTTCTTATACTGAACTTGTCTATTTTTCATATCACCATTATACCAAACTTCAGAAAATGAGTCAGGGACTATTTCTCCTCATTTTCTATCCCTTGAAAGTGTATTAGAACTGATTGATAAAATTGTCTGGGCTTGGGGGGTTTCCTTCCATGCATGGAAAGATGTTAAAATGCCAAATCAATTTTTTATTATTTGAATTACTTTCCTTAAATCTGTTCATTTGTGCATTCTTTCCTTTTAATTTCTGTTTATTATTTATTATTTCATTATTATATATAATATTGAATTCTATATTGAATTATATTGAATATAATATTTACATTATTTATTTTTCCCCCCACTATCTTTGGTTTTATTCTTTTTTTTTAAAGATTTATTTACTTATTTGAAAGAGAGAGAGAGACACACACACACACATAGAAACAGAGATGGGGTGGAGGAGAGGCAGAGAGAATCCCAAGCGGACTCTGTGCAGAGCGTGACATGGGGCTTAATCTCATGACCCTGAGATCATGACCTGAACCAAACCAAGAGTGGGGCACTCAACTGACTGTGCTGCCCAAGAGCCCCTTGTTTTATTCTTTTGATCTCTCTTCCAATCTCATAGATTTGAGATTAGCATAGCTCATTAACCTTTTGGTATACTTTTCTTTCTAATATAAGCACAGAGAATTATGCATTTTCCTCTAAGAATTCCTTTCCAGAAGATTTGATATGTATTTTTATTACCACCCAAGTTTAAGTATTTTTAAATTTCCATTACAATTTCTTCTCTGAGCCATGTTGCTTTAATAAGTATGTTTATAACATTTCCAATCATGTAATATTTTAAAAATCTTTTAACATGCATTCTTAACCACATTGTATTTAGAGAATACGGTCTGTGTATTCCCGCTCTTTTAAAAAATTTTTTCTTATTCTTTTTTTTTTTTTTCCAGAAAGAGAGAGTGTGTGTGTGTGTGTGTGTGTGAGCATGGGGAGGTGCTGAGGGAGAAGGAGAGAATCTCGAGCAGACCCCACTCGGAACATGGAGCCTGACTCAGGGCCAGATCCCATGACCCCAAGATCAGGACCCAAGACGAAACCAAGAGTTGGATCCTCAACTGACTGAGCCACCTAGGTGGTCCTACATATACCAATTCTTTAAAAAGTTACTCAGACTTGGTTTTTGGCCTGGTAAGTTTTGATATAAATGTTTTACTGGCAGCTGCGAGGAATGTAAGTAATTCAGGTGTCAGGTATGGGGTCTACGTGTGTTTATGAGCTCAAGCTTGTTAGTTGTACTTTTCAGATCTTCTGTATTTCCATTGCTATCTTTTATAATTGATCTATTAATTATTGATACAGATACTTCAAAGTCCCCATTATGGTAGTGGATTTGCTGAGTTTCCTTGCAGTCCTGGCAACTTTCACTTTAAGTATTTTAAAGCTGCGCTATGAGGCCCATAGTACCTTGAATTATTAAATCTCAATGAAATTAATCTTCTGTCAATGTGTTTATCCTTATCACAGCAGTGCTTTTTGCTTTAAAAATCTATTTTGTCTCTGAATGCCTGGGTGACTCAGTGGGTTAAGCCTCTGCCTTCGGCTCAGGTTATGATCTCAGGGTACTGGGATCAAGCCCCACATCAGGCTCTCTGCTCAGCAGGGAGCCTGCTTCCCCCTCTCCCTCTGCCTGCCTCTCTGTCTACTTGTGATCTCTCTCTCTGTCAAATAAATAAATAAAATCTTTTAAAAAATCTATTTTGTCTGATAGGAATATAGTCATGCTACCGTTGTATTAGTTAGTATTTGCTCAGTATATTGTTTTACATCCTTTGACTTTTAGTCTTTCTTTCAATTTTGAATGGCTTAGGCAGTGGTGTGCTGACACATGGTTAACAACAACTCTGGGGAGGGGGAGTGGAGTCTGATTTGTAGCATTTACTGATTTCTGTTGTGTCTATATTCCCACAGGGGTTTCAAGATAAAATGCAGGACACCCAGTTAAATCTGAACTTCAGATAAAAAGGAATCATTTTTGATATAAATATGTCCCAAATATTGCATGGAACGTGCTTGTATTTTAAAAGTATTTGCTGTTTATCTGAAATTCAAGTTTAACTGGTTGTCCTATATTTTTACTTGCTAAATCTGGCGATCCTACTCCCACAAACATGTCATTGACTGCAAAGTTGGGAAGACATGTTCATAATCAACTTGTTTTAAAATAATTTCTATTAAAAGATAATTCCCACATTACACAATTCACCCGTGTAAATAGACAGTTCATCAGTTTTAATATATTCAGATTTGTGCACCTGCCACCACAACCCTCAACTTTCAAACATTTTCATCACCCCAAAATGAAACCTTGTACGTATTAACATTCACTAACCTCCAACTATCCCCCCACCCCTGTCCTAGGCAACTGCTCATTTATTTTCCATCTTTATAGATTCGCCTCTTCGGGACATGTCACATAAATGGAATCATACAATATGCTTTGTGTGTGTGCATGTGTCTGTCTGTCTGTCTTCTTTCACTTAGCACATGTTTTGAAGGTCCATATGTGAGGTAGCATCTACCAATACTTCATTTCTTTGTATTGCTGAATAATATTTCATTGTATAGATACACGGCATTTGTTTATCCATTTATCGGTTGATGGACATTGATTGTTTCCACTTGGGGGCAATTATAAAAAATGCCGCTGGAACAGTTGGCTCTTAGAGCTGTAAGGGCCCTAGTACCACCACCACTGCCCCCGTACCTCCCACTCCCGACCCCAGTTTGAGATGTGTTTCTCAGAGACCACATGGTGTACCATATTATAACAGCCCATTCCCTATCTCTGTCTCCCTCTAGGTGATCAACTGCACAAAAAGAAGGATTTTGTTCACTACTGTACTTACAATTCCTAATGCAGTTGCCTAATTCTTGATGTTTAATTAATATTGCCTGTGTGAGTGAAGTACAGTATGGTGGTTAAGAATAAAGACTTTTCGAGTCATTTAAATCTCAAGCCATGCCACCTATGCAAATGTGGAAAAGCTAGCAGGTTATTTATCATTTCTAAGACTTGGGTTTTCTCCCTGGTAAGACCTGAAGGACACTGGCACCTTCTTTAATAGAATTTTGTGAGCATTTACCATGTGTCTGGCACATTCTCAGTACTCAACAGATTGTTCCTGTTACTTGTGTTAGACATTGATAATCCACCTGATTCGGTGATCTCCCAATTCCTCAGCCTTAGTCATCCCCTTCATAAAGTGTGACCTACTCCCGGGACCCCTTTGGATTTGTCATCACCCAAAGCTACCTCATTGCAGATAAACTAAACTCCCAAATCCCACTCTCTGATAACAACCTTACTGAAGGCAATTGCATAACCAACATCGAGACTGTTCTCAAAAACAAAACAAAAAAAAGCCAATTTAGGAAGAAAATACTATCTGGTTGTCATATGCATTTCTGTTCTGATTAACAAGGTAGAATGTTTTCAGTTGATTAGAAATATGCATTTCTTTTGTGACTTTTCATGTCTTTTGCTCATTTTCTACTAGTATGTTAATCTCTGTCCTTTGGCTTTGTAGGAGCACTTTATATAATAGGAATAGTAATCCTTTGTCAAGGATATATTTTATAATTGATCTTTCCAACTTTGCCTTCATCTTTTAGCTTTTCATAGTACTTTTAAACATACAGAATTTTTCTTATTTCTAGGAAGTCAAAAATATATAAGTCAATCTTTCCTACTAAAGTTACATAAACTTAGAATGTGAAATTCCCACTTATTTTTACTCTCTGCCCACCCCGTGAAAACCACCGGTAATGATTTAGTATATCCCCAAAACACATGTATTTATATTCAATGTATATCACCACTATCTGTTCTTTTCCTGTCAACTAACTGGTCTAGGCCACCATTATCTCTTGCCTCTCTTCCTCTCCTTCCTCTCTAAGTCATTGTTCATATTACAGTCAGAATGGTCATATTTAACATAAATGACTCTTTTCTAAACATACACTAGCATACAGGTCATTAACACACAGTGCATACATACTATTCAGCTCTATGCTCTATTCTCACTTAACAATTTATGTTGAACTTCTCTGTCTTCCGATGTTGCATGGGACATACTTCAGTTTTTTTAAAAAGATTTCCTTGTTTATCTGAAATTCAAATTTAATTGAGTGTCCTGTATTTTTATTTACTAAATCTTGTGGCCCTATCCCTGTCATTGGTCCAAGGTGGCTGTTCCAGCTGTGGTTTTCTTTCAGGCATGGGAAGGAGGAGCATATCTCCAATTCTATTAAGGGCAGAACCTGGACATGTCACATATTTCTACTTTTATCCCATGGTCCCTAACTGAGTCACATGGCCTCATGGAGCTTCTAAGGAGGCTAGGAAATGGAATATTTTTGTCTGTGCAGGTAGTTGGCCAGCTAAAACCCTGTTTCCATGGAAAGAACAGAAAAATGGTTATCATGGAACAACTAGTGGTCTGACATAGATGACAATCCCTCCATCACCAGATACAGTCATGAGAGGTACCCAATCCACTTCCCCATTCCAACCCATGGATGGGTACATGACCCAAATGGGGCCATTCAGCCATTCTGTCTCTGAAACTGAAATCTTGAGCAAAGTGATACAGAGACTTCAAATAATTCAAGTCCATTCATCCTGATTGTAATGACCTGAGGAATTTAAACATTATGGCTTTATGTTACTCAGATCTCTATTTGAGTTTTTCTGGTTCCTGCACTTGCCCTAGGTCTGCTTTCCCAGATCCAAATTGTCCTCGTGTGCTCTAAGATTTCTTCTTTTCCCCCTTAAGTTATTCAGAATTGTTTTCTGTGACTTGCAATCATAGAACTCCAACTGATCAAAGGTCAAGTCTGAATGGATTCCAAGGTGAGGAGATATAGAACCAGTTCCCCACCCCTGTGGATTTCTGTCTAAGCACATTTCACTTCAGCATTGCAGTCTTCAGACTTAAAAGTAACCAGGCAACTATAATATCAAAGATAGTAGCTTAAACAGAGAGAGAAATGAAAATGAAATCTGAATAAGCTAATATTAGCACCTATTCTGTGCCTCCTTGCAGACATTACTGATTTCTCTAATATTTGCAGCAACTCTGGGCTCCATTAAGTTTTACATGTATTATCTCATTAAAGCCTTGCAGCAACAATAATAGGCATTGTTATTATTCCCATTTTGCAGATGGGGAAAATGGGGCTTAGAAAGTTAAGTGGCTTGCCTAAGGTCACATAACTGATAACAGTTGTAGCTAGTATTAAAAACTAAGTTTAACTCCTACACTTGAGCTTTTTATCATTCTGCTACACCACAGACCTTAAAAAAATAAAATTAAAATATGTGACATCTAAAGAGCTCAATTTAATTTTTAATTAACTTTTTATTATAGAAAAAAGTTATTTTTTAAAGATTTATCTATTTGTTTTAGAGAAAGAGTGCACGAGCAGGGGGACAGGCAGAGGGAGAGGAAGAGAGAGAGAGAGAGAAGCAAACTCCCTGCCGACTGGGGAGCCCGACTCGAGGCTCTGTCCCAGGACCCCAAGATCATGACCCGAGCTGAAATCAAGAGTCAGACACTTAACCAACTGAGCCACCCAGGTGTCCCATAGAAAGCTGTACATATACAAAAACAGAATAGTATAATGAAACATTCATGTACCCATCACCAGGCTTCAACAATTATTCCCATTCCACCATTCTTTTTTCATTGATCCTCTCCTCAAATTCACACTTTATTTTATCCTCTAGTATTTAAAAATGAATCCCAGACATCATATCTCACCACCTATAAAATACCCTACAATGTTTCTCTAGTGTATAAGAACTTAAAAGGAAAAAGCATAACAGCATCATCATGCCCTCCCAAATTCATAAAAATTCTTGTTTAATATGTCTTCTTTAATATGTCATACACTGAACTATGTACTTGTTGGATTCCCATTTTTATTAGATAGAACCTACAACCATTTTCACTGGTGTGTGAAGGTCTATGTGTATTTTTTTTAATTAATGGGTTTAATTACAATTGCTGGGTGGAGAACTGCTTATTCCAGCCTTAACTAGAATTAGAATTAGGAAATCAAAAGGCTTATTGACTCACCGAAGAGTCAGCTGAGTACATTTTTATTCTTCTCTCAAAGTAGGAGTGAACCATAAAGTAACCAAGAATTGCAAGGTGGTGAATCAGTGTCCGTGGATGAGTGTGTGTGTGTGTGTGTGTGTGTGTGTGTGTGTGTGTGTGTGTGTGTGTGTGTGTGTAGGGGTAACTCTGTTACATCAAATTGGCTGCAATAAGGAGTTTAAACATGAACGAGAGTTTCTGGAAGTGTGCTGTAATGGGCCAATTTCATCACATCAAATCATGTTAATCATGGATATAGGCGGTGAAGTATGCCAAAATCCAAGTATTAGATATTCAAGATGTGTGCACCTAGCAGAGCTCCAGGCTCACGTTAGGATCTTGATAAATGTTTGTGGAAGGAGGAGGCAGGCAGGAAAAGGGGAGGAAGCAGGGGAAGGAGGGGAAGACGGAGGGCGGGAAGGGAAAGTGGTTTTATTACTTCATTTTAACAACTGAGTAAGCATCGGTGGGTTATTGGTCTTCCCATAGCGTGCTTAGCATGGAATTTAGGCTCGATTGTGCAAAGGAAAAAAAAAAGTAAGAGTTTAATAAAAATCATGTTATAGTAACAATTGAAAGGCCGACAGCACATGAGTTGGAGAAAGGAAGGAATATTAAACATTTGGGTTTTAGTTTTTGTTTTTAACTCTGGCATCGTGAATTAACTTTATTAACATACTTATCATTCCAGAATATCAAGCCATTGATCTGTTCTCTTAAAAACACCCTTTTCCAAGTCATTTGAACTAAATTACAAATATTTTAAACACAAAGGCACTACTAATGAATAGAAAGCAAATGCTCCATTAAGGAATGTAACGTAGAATGCATTTTTACAGCAGACCTGATGAAACAGAATTTCAGGACAAGACAACATATTAGCCATTCTTTCCAGTCCTGGGTCATAATCATTCTTCCTGTCTTCATCCAACTCTCGGATCCTGACTGCCTAGGGGGCAATAGCCACAGTCCTGTGGCACCCTTCCCCTGAAGCCCGCACCCCCCAGACTTCTCTCTGCCCTCCCTCCCTCCCTGCTTCGGCTACCTGGTGCTGTCTACCTCCCATTTCACCCTCTTGGAGAACTCTTCAAGGACCTGAGGAAAGATGTGAAATTGCCGCATGGCCAAAGGAACCCTCCCTCAGGCTGTTCCTTTGGTGCTTTCTACAACCCTCCAGGGCTGCACTTTTCCCAGTGGGCTTCACAGTTTTTATCCCCAGAACACAGACCCCATGTAGAAACAGTCCCTACTCACTTCTGAATCCTATCTGCCTCCACGTGCCCCATGTGCCAACACCGGTCTAACACCAGTCTGTGTTAGATACTACATTCTAGGATTGAACAAAATAGATGTTGTCTTTGAATTTGGGAGGTCTACCATCTTCTGAGGAAGAGTCTTACATAAATTAACAGGAAAAACAGGAGAGTGCAATGTATGCTACCAAGAATCCAGGGTGCCGGGGGCAAGAAGAGCAGGAGAGGCAGACTCTGACTGGGGGTTTAATAAAGCTTCTCTGAGGAACCAGCATTTAACTCGGGGCCCAATATGGCCAGGATAATTCAGGTGATTCAGGCTTGAGGGAGACACAACTGTGTGTGGCAAGTGCAGGGCCACCGAGGTTGGAATGGCCCGGCCAAGGACACAGGGATGGAAGAGAGTCCGGGGTCAAAAAGCCGTGGAGCCTTAGAGGCCACATTAGGGATTTTGTATTTTTATCCTAAATGTAAACCACTGAAAGTTTAAGCAGGAGATGAATGTGATTTGTGCACTTAAGTGCCTAGTGTTTACTGGT
This sequence comes from Ailurus styani, assembly GCA_002007465.1. NCBI lineage: Eukaryota > Metazoa > Chordata > Mammalia > Carnivora > Ailuridae > Ailurus > Ailurus styani. The sequence continues at coordinate 2,156,121 of LNAC01000026.1, forward strand.
TAGTACTGAATATTTACAAACAAACAAAAGAATTAAATACACACAATGAATCAATGATACCGTTCTATGCCATTTTAGTTTTACCAACTCTAGGCAATTAGATGAATCTGATACAACTTGTTCTTAGGAAACAAAGTGGGAACTTGTTGACTTTTAGCCACTCACCATTCATTTTTCTCTTTCTACCAACGCTTCATTTTCTTTTAGGTAACACATCTCCCCATTGTGTGGATTCTTGGTGGCCAGCTCTCCCTTGGCTAAGAGGCAGGTTCCAGTGGAATTCTTCTCCTTGGACTTAGAGTCTTTAGCAGAGTAAAGGAGGGAATGGCGGGAAATGTTTGAAGAAATTTGTTTCAGCCATGGTAAGTTTTTTTTTTTTTTTTTTTTTTTTTTTTTTTTTTTTTTTTTTTTTTAAANGATTACAAGTAGGCAGAGAGGCAGGCAGAGAGAGAGGAGAGAGGAGGAAGCAGGCTCCCTGCTGAGCAGAAAGCCCGATGTGGGCCTCGATCCCAGGACCCTGGGATCATGACCTGAGCCGAAGGCAGCGGCTTTAACCCACTGAGCCACCCAGGCGCCCGTTTTTTTTTTTTTTAAACATTTAATTTATTTATTTGACAGAGAGATTACAGGTAGGCAGAGAGACAAGCAGAGAGAGGAGAAAGCAGGCTCCCTGCGGAGCAGAGAGCCCGATGCGGGCCTCGATCCCAGGACCCTGAGATCATGACCTGAGCTGAAGGCAGAGGCTTTAACCCACTGAGCCACCCAGGCGCCCAGCCATGGTAAGTTTAAAGCATGTATTTCCGGCTCTGGTGTGCCCCCATTTTCCCTGTTTCTGTCTTCGTTTCAAGCCTGAGTCTCCAGTCTCTCATTTTTCTTCCCAGTAAAAATCCCACCAGTTCATCCACTTTTTTTTTTCTTAAAATGGTCAGTGTTGGCTTTTGTCACTCGAAATAGAAGAATCATAATGGAATGGAAATCTATTTTTAGTGTTAGGTGGAGACTGTATTTTGGTCTCAAGTTTTTAAAACTTCTCTTCGGGTGTGTGACTTGCTCATTTCCAAGAGAATAGAACCATTGACCTTTTCTTTTACTTCTCCCAAATGATGTTAGTAGTTGGAATGTGCCTTCTGGGCTGAAAGATTTGAAATCTTTGAAAATAGTCAAGTCCTCTTTTCCTCCCTCAAAGTTTCCCCAAAGACAAAACTAGTTTCCAAACGCAGTTCTGTCTTTGCCGTATTGATTCTGCAAGTTTTGGTTGGAAACCATTCTCTTTGCCTTAAAGCCTGTTTTCCAAATTGTGTTCTACAAAACACTAGTGTCGATTATTACATAAATCTGAATAGCAGTGAAGACTCTACCCTTTCCTGGGGTCTTAAAGGAGACCATAGCATTTTAAAGCATCAAAAAAAAAAAAAAAAAAAATCCTGCAGTAAAGAAATCTGAGTATTTTCCCAGTGTTTCCCAAATGTGTCTGGTCATGCAAATCTTTGTCCTGCAAAATGTACTCAAGAAGCAGCCTTTTGTGGAACCCACTTTGAGAAGTGCTGTTTTTGAAAATCAAAGTAAAAGTGGGGTTTTTCCATTTTCTCTGTGCCATCTGTTCATGTTCCCTTGGCAGTAGGCTTATTCTTTTTCTTGTTTTTCCTGCTTTAAATACTCCTTGGACATTCTTTTTGTTACTGTCCTTTTTAGAATTTTAAAGGCTTGCATCCCTCCCAAAGAATAGTACACACTATTCTTTGGACTTATTCTAGAGATGTCCCTGAGATGCCTCTTAATGTGAAGCCCCATCAAGGTGCTCTCAGAGTAGCCACAGGGTTCACTTATTTTTCTGAGTATGACTTTGCTGAATGTCCCTAAATTGGGAATGATATGGTAGAGGGAAAGGTCAACATTTGGCCCCTGCATTTAGCCTGTATCTTATGCACATGCACACGAGAACACATGAACATACACAAATACATATCATAGAAGAAGCACAGTCCATTTGCAAGGTTTCCTTAAAGACATCCAGACAATCCAAGCTGAGATGAAAAATGTGCTTGGAACTGCGGGGACAGATCATTGTTCTGTCAGCTTGCCCTCATTGGTCCAGTAAGAGCATGAAGGGAAATTCAGGGGCCCCCAAAAGGCCAGGTTGGACAGCAGGAGGGGCAGAAGCCAAAGATTAGCAATGAAGGCTGTGACCTTGGTCTAAGAGATGACAGCTAAGAAGCTAGTGTCTTTCACTCTTCATTCACTTACTAATTCATTGAACTAACATTATTCAGTACTCATTCTGTAAAGGCATTTGGCCTGGTTCCTGCCTTCAAAAAACTTCCCGTTGCAAATGGCAAGATTTTATTTCTTTACGGCCAAGTAGTATTCCATTATGTGTTGGGTGTGTGTGTGTGTGAGTGTGTGTGTGTGTGTGTCTCCCAGTTTCTTTATCCATTCATCCATGTATGGACACTTAGATTGTTTCCAAATTTGGGCTATTGTAAATAATGCTGCAATGAACATAAAGGTGCAGATACCTTTCTGAATTAGTGTTTTCATTTTCTTTGGGTAAATACCCAGCAGTGAAATTGTTGTATCATAAGGTAGTTCTATTTTTAATTTTTTGAGGAACCTCCATACTGTTTTCCATAGTGGCTTCCCTGATTTACATTCCCACCAACACTCCACATCTTTGCTAACACTTGTTATTTCTCGTGTTATTGGTGTCAGCCATTCTGACAGGTATGAGGTAGTATCTCATTGTGGTTTTGATTTGGATGTCCCTAATGACGAGTGATAGAGCATCTCTTCATGTGCCCATTGACCATGTGTATGTCTTCTTTGGAAAAATGTCTAATTAGACCCTCCGCCCATTTTTTTTTTAATTTTGTTTATTTATTTGACAGAGAGAGACCCAGCAAGAGAGGCAACACAAGCAGGGAGAGGGAAGAGGGAGAAGCAGGCTTCCCAACGAGCAAGCAGCCCCACACGAGGCTTGATCCCAGGACTCTGGGATCATGACCTGAGCGGAAGCCAGACGCTTAACAACTGAGCCACCCAGGCATCCCCCTCTGCCTATTTTTTAAATAGATTGCTTTCTTGTTATTGAGTTATTTCAGTTCTTCGCATATTTTGAATATTAACCCACTATTAGATATATAATTTACAAACATCTTGCCATTTGCAACAACATGACACTAAATGAATTAAGTCAGAGAAAGACAAAGACCACATGACTTCCATTATATGTGGAATCTAAAACCAAAACAAAGGAACAAAACAAAACAAAACTCACAGATACAGAGAACAGATGGGTGGCAGCTAAAGGGGCGGGGAATGGGCTAAGGGGTGAAAGGGATCAAGAGGTACAAACTTACTGTTATAAAACAAATAACAGGGGCACCTGGGTGGCTCAGTGGGTTAAGCCTCTGCCTTCAGCTCAGATCATGATCTCAGAGTCCTGGGATCGAGGCCCGCATTGGGCTCCTTGCTCGGTGAGGAGCCTGCTTCCCCTCTCTCTCTGCCTGCCTCTCTGCCTACTTGTGATCTCTCTCTCTCTGTCAAATAAATAAATAAAATCTTTAATAAATAAATAAATAAATAAAACAAATAACATGGGGATATCTTATATTGCACGCTGACTATAGTCGATAATACTGGACTGCATTTGAAAGTTGCTAAGAAAGTAGATCTTGAAAGTGCTCATCCTAAGAAAAATATTTTTCTGTAACTCTGTGTGGGGATGGGTGGCAAACAGACTTATTGTGATGATCATTTTATAATGTATACAAATATCGAATCATTATGTTGTACCCCTGAAACTAATATGTTTTTTGTCAATTATACTTTAATAAAAAAATTTACTGTCATATTAGGTCACTGGGCAACTAAATAAAAATGTGCAATAGAGGGGCACATGGGTGGCACAGTTGGTTGAACGTCTGCCTTTGGCTCAGGTCGTGATCTCCAGGTCCTGGGATGGAGCCCCTCATCAGACTCCCTGCTCTTGGAGAGTCTGCTTCTCCCTCTGCCACTGCCACTCGTGCTCTCTCTCTAGAAATAAAGTCTTTGAAAAAAAAAAGGGGGAACAGAATCTGCAAGTGTTATGTTAGAAGTAAGAACAAAAGTGCTTTTCTGCATTAATTTACATATTTAGATACATTCTCTAACTTAAGCTTGTGTTGCTCTAGAATATATTATTCGTTTTATGAATGTGCTTTCAATTTTCTCTACTAGCTCATGTTCATTCATGTTCACTGCTTTATAGCATTTTTATAGCATTGCATTGCAAAATATAATACAAAATTCAAATTATCATAAATATTTGTTGCTAAGTTAAATACCCATCCTATTGATGAATGTTTAGGTAATTTTAAATTCTTTGCAATGCTGCAGTGCTGTTCTCATGTAGACCTGATGGGTGTGAAATGTTCCTAACTGTGGCTTTAACTTGCGTTTCCCTGATTGCCAATGAGGTTGTGCCCAATCTTCATTTGTTTATTGGCCATTTGGGGTCCTATAAATTCTTTTATACTTTCTTTCCATAAAACATAGTACAGGACTATGCCTTCAGCACACCTTCAGTGAGTGCTGCGGCTCCTACTCACCAGGGCAAAGTACTTGGGTGATCTCACACTGATTTCTCCCAAGTTAGCCTCCCTGAAGCCCAGTTTTGCAAGTGGGTGGGTTCTGAAAACAGTTGTTTTTCTGTTAGCCCAATGTCTGTGATGCATTTGGTGGGTCCGCTGACTTATAACACTGCCCTAAATCTCACTGTGGGGGGGCTAGTTTGCCTTCATTTCCCTGAGCAGAGCCCAGCTCTGTTCTGTTGGAGCATTGTCAAGTCTCATCATTCCTCTTCTTGGGGCTCTAGAGACTCTGCACTGACCCTGAGTTGCTGGCTAAGGTTCTACTCCAAAAAGATGAAACATCTGCAAGTATGATATTAGTTCCCTGCTAACTCGAAGGGTCCCCTGTCCATGGAGCCTTTGGCTGACATGCTCCAGCTGTCACCGGGACCCCCTTAGGTATCGGCGGCATTGGATACAATTACATTTTTTTTAAGATTTTATTTATTTATTTGACAGAGAGAGAGATCACAAGTAGGCAGAGAGGTAGGCAGAGAGAGGAGGAAGCAGGCTCCCTGCCGAGCAGGGAGCCCGATGCGGGGCTCGATCCCAGGACCCTGGGACCATGACCTGAGCCGAAGGCAGCTGCTTAACCAACTGAGCCACCCAGGCGTCCCTGAAATTACATTTTTTATTCCTCCTCTTTGAACATTGACTTGGACCACCAGCCAGCATCGGTGGGGGGCAGAGCCACAGCCAAATCCTGTTCCTGCGCCTGCTTCCGGCCTCCACGTCCTCCCCACCAGCCAGACATGCGGTCCTGCCTGCCCTGAGGCTGACCGGCTAGAGTATGGCAATCTGTCCTTCTTCCTCCGTCATTAATGTCCCCATTAAATGGAATTGTTATTGATTTGTTCTTTTAGGCCAAAAGAACTTATTTTGCTTCTGTGAAAGCTCCTTCTTTGAGGCCAGTGTTACCTTGAATCCCTCCTCTCCATTCTCCTCTCTTGACTTATTTTTTTCCTGTCTGGGACTCAAAGATTTCAATCCAAGTTAGATACTTATTTAAAATCATTTTGGGCATGTTAGGGGTGCCTGGGTGGCTCAGTCGGTTAAGTGTTTGATTCTTTTTTTTTTAAAAGATTTTTTTTATTATTTTATTTATTTGACAGAGAGAGATTACAAGCAGGTAGAGAGGCAGGCAGAGAGAGAGGAGGAAGCAGGCTCCCCGCTGAGCAGACAACCCGATGCGGGTCTCGATCCCAGGACCCTGAGATCATGACCTGAGCCGAAGGCAGAGGCTTTAACCCACTGAGCCACCCAGGCGCCCAAGTGTTTGATTCTTGGTTTTCGCTCAGGTCATGATCTTGGGGTGGTGGGATGGAGCTCCCCGCTCAGCAGGGAATCTGCCTGAGACTCTCTTTCTCTCTCCCTCTGTCCTTCCCCTCCTCCCTCCCCCACTTACACACACACACTCTCCCTCTCAAATAAATAAATAAATAAATAAATACAATCTTGTAAAAAATAAAATAAAATCATTTTGGGGCTGCCAGGCAAGAATCGCTATTAAAATGTCAGCAAGAAAATCATCAAATCTGATATTTCAATAGACTTTCATATTTTAGGTCAGCATATTCTTTCTGATTTGGGTATGTGGAAATACTGTGGCATTTAGTTTACAAAATAGGCCATTCCCTAAGACAGTCATGGAGACAGCAAGTCCTGTGGAACATAACAGCTCGAGGAAGCAAGTGCCTTTCTGCCAAGCTCACCGCAGGCAACCAAACATGGCCCAGTTCTGCACCGGAGGAGAAATAATAATTCTCTAACCCTGTACCTCTTTCTTCTGTTGTTATGCACAAAACTGTACCCCCAGCTGCTGCCCTGAGCTCCTCTTCCCCCACCCCTGCATTTCCTGACCATACTGTTTGATCTAAATTGTCTAAAAGTACGTCAGGCATATTCCAAAATTCTGAGAAAGGAAAAAACATTTTTCCTTTAGGAAATGTTGTTTTCTGTCATCCCTTGGAACAAATCATTTACAAACTCAAAGTGTTTTTTGTAATATACCTTATAGAGAAAAAAAAACAAACAAGTTGCATTTTAAGAAGCATTTCAGAGCGAATTTTATCACCACAAATCACTAGTCACATTTTATTGCTTTCACAGAACAAATGAGTAAGTATTCATTCCCTTAGCGCACCTGGCAGCTCAGTTGGTGAAGCGTCTGCCTTAGGCTCAGGTTATGATCTCAGGGCCCTGGGATTGAGTCCCAGGTCAGGCTCCCTGCTCAGTGGCGAGCTTGCTTCTCCCTCTACCCCTCACCCCTGCTCGTGATCTCTCTCTCTCTCTGTGTGTCTCTTGGATAAATGAATAAAATCTTAAAAAAAAAAAAAAAAAGAAGTAATCGTTCCTAAAAACGCACAAGAATATACTGTAGGAATGCTGGCATTTGACTTGATTGCTCAACTCTAAAATGGGAGGATTAGGTATATCTTTGAATTCTAGAAGTTTGTACAGTGCGGTCAAAGGCATTAAAAGGTGAATGGGGGTTTGTTGTTGTTGTTGTTGTTTTAAGTTTATTTATTTATTTTTAGTAATCTCTACCCCCAGCACGGGACTCAAACTCACGACCCTGAGGTCAAGAGTCACATGCTCTTCCGACTGAGCCAGCCAGGTGCCCCAAGATGAACTGTTTTCAAAAAGCAAGTTTTGGAAAATTGAAAAGACTTTCCTGAGTTATTTTACTATTCACTGGTATATGACTGGTATATTACTATTCACTACTACTCCTTTATTGCTATGTAGCCTTTGAGTGTTGATAGTCCCGACTACTATTCCAATTCACAGAGAGGTGATGTTTCTAAAGTAGGGAGAGTGGGATACCGAACTCACTTTGCCGAGCCTTCTGTCATACATACAGAAAAACCTGTATCCTCAGCTGGAGAGGGAAATCAATTTTATACATTGATCAAAATCTGGTAACACGCCATGAAACTTCATGGAACCCCACTGTGCCACGCACCTGGGTGCAGAACTGTTACCTTGGGTCCTGCTTTCCCTGGGGTGCCTGGCTGGCTCAGTCTACAGAGCTCGCAATTCTCAATCTCAGGGTTGTGAGTTCAAGACCCATGCTGAGTGTGGAGCCTCCTTAAAAATGAAAAAAAAATAAATAAATAAAAATAAAAACAGAACAACAACAGAAACACAGTTTTCACTGGCTAAAGAGCACTGAGCTGTATTTGTAGGTGAGGGTCTTGGCTGACTCATGCAAGGCAGTGTTTGCAAAGTGTCATGGAAAAGAGGTGAATGTTCCATGTACCTGTACCTGGATGTGGCAGTAATTAAGATAAAATCACATAAAAACATAATAAAAATTAAAATAAAATTACGTGACCTCCTTTTCAATCCTCTTTAATCCTGATCATATCAAAGAGAACATTCCAGCTTGGTACTGCTGAAGCTGTATCCCCTCTCTTCTTCGGAGTGACGCAGACAGAAGGAGCAAGGACGTCTTCGACTCAGAGCCTTCAGCGGGCAAGCTCCTCTTGTTAGGATTGAACGGAATTGTTTTGCTTTCCTTGTGACTGTGCTTACAGTTGCCTTCTATTTCTTTCTGTTGGTTTTCATTTTTAAGATTTTATTTATTTGTCAGAGAGAGAGCACAAGCAGGGGGAGCGGCAGGCAGAGGGAGAAGCATGCTTCCCGCATAGTAAAGAGCGCGATTCAGGGCTTGATCCCAGGACCCTGGGATCATGACCTGAGCCCAAGGCAGATGCTTCACCAACTGAGCCTCCCAAGCCCCCCCCCGCCTTGTATTTCTGACAAACGACACTGGCTGTGTAGCCCTGTACTGAGGCACAGGGCAGCGTGCTTCCCTAGAGCAGGGGTGCGGGGGAGAGAGGTGGTGGTGGAACCACATGGCAGGAGCCAGTCTGTTTTATCCCCTAATCTCAGAAGTGACATCCCACTGCTCGGCCGTACTCTGTTTGTCGGAAGCAAATCACTGAGTCCAGGCAGCACTCAGGAGAGGGGATTATACAAGGGCCTGAATGCTGGGAGGCAGGGAGTCCTGGGGCCATCTCAGAGGTGCCCGCCCCAGGGACATACTACAACTGCCTCTTTTTCTTCTTTTCCCTAATGGATTAAATGCTCCATGCAGGCAGAGAGAGGACATTGTTCACCGTGGTGTTCCTAGTACTGGGTACGGGGCCTGAAACTGAAAACGACTCAATGTTCCTTTAAGGACACAGAAAAGAAAGGAAAGTCATAAGGAGAGGAGGAGGGAAAGAAGGAGGTATCGAAGCGAGAAGATCAGAGGATCCGGGTGCTCCGCTAGTCCCTAGAGAGCAGGAGGGGAGGAAAGCTCCACTGAAAGAACTCTGGGAAGGGAGTTCATATTTCCATCTCTTCCCTAGTGCTGAGCATAAATAAGCCTCCAGGGAAACAGAGCATAGCTTCTGTGGATGTTGAGCCGAGAGTTATTCATGGAAGGACAGCCCCAGCTAAGATTCTAATAGCAACTATCCAGGCTCATCTGAAGGAGGTCATGGAAGGGTAGGCAGGAAGAACTCTTGCAGAGAATGTGTGTGTAGGCTGCTTTGTCATTTAAACTTAGAAAATAAAGATACAAGATGCCTGCATGGCTCAGTCGGTTAAGCATCTGCCTTCGGCTTGGATCACGATCCTGGGGTCCTGGGATCGAGTCCCACATCCAGCTCCTTGCTCGGAGGGGAGCCTGCTTCTCCCTCTGCCTGCCGCTCCCCCTGCTCGTGCTCTCTGACTAATAAATAAATAAAACCTTAAAAAAAGAAAAGAAAAGAAAGATACTACTTATATACTTATACTACTTCTATAGAGCTTGTGTCAGCACAGTGTATGGTCCAGTGGTAACGAGCTGTTCAGCCATTGCAATCCTGTTGCCTTTACGGGTTGTTCCCATTTGTCCGCTGTTACCCACACAGTGCTGGAATGCACGGTTTTGCAAACCTGTCTTTTCACAATTGTGAATATGTCTTTAGGTTAAATTCCTGGAAGAAATTGTAGGGTAAAGTCTATGCAAACTGTGTGTGTGTGTGTGTGTGTGTGTGTGTGTGTGTGTGTGTGTGTACCGACAAACTGCCCGCAGAAACGACAGACAAACCTTCATTCCGGATGTATGAGAGCCGCTGCTACCACACACGTGCTGAGACTGGGTTTTATTTATCTTTATAAGGTTACCAATCGATCACTGAAAAGTAACAGGTTATTACTATTCGGATGACACGTTGTAGTTGTTCACGCGACACGCCAAATATTTCTGACTTTCCACCCCCTGATCCCATAGTAGGATTGAATTTCACAGGCTTTGAGGCTGGGTGATCTGTTCTGGTCACTGGGCTGTGAATACACATGATGCTTGTCACTCTGGACTGAAGATTTCACTGCCTGCATGAGACCCTAGAGAGCTGCCTCTCACTCAGGCTATTGGTTACCAGCAATAACATTCCAGAAACTGGCCTCGTTCAAATAATTGATTAACATGGACATGCCATGTTAATTAATTCCATGGAACAAAGCCTATAGCTAAACCATGGCAAATATGAGCAAAAAACAAACCTTGGTTGTGTTAAGCCACTGTGATTTGGGGTTGAGTATTACTGTAGCGTTACCTAAACCTTCAAGACTGAGGCATTAAACATCTTTGATCTTACTGAAATTAAACACATTTTCCTGGGGCGCCTGGGTGGCTTGGCTAAGGATCTGCCTTTGTCTCGGGTCATGATCCCAGGGTCCTGGGATGGAGCCCCTCAGGCGTCCTGCTCATCGAGGGGGTCTGCTTCTCCTCTACCCCTCCCCTCCTGCTCAGGATCTCTCTCTCTCTCTCTCTCTCTCTTTTTTAAAGATTTTATTTATTTATTTGACACAGAGAGAGAAAAATTACAAGTATGCAGAGAGGCAGGCAGAGAGAGGAGGAAGCAGTCTCCCCACTGAGCAGGAAGCCCAATGTGGGCCTCGATCCCAGGACCCTGAGATCATGACCTGAGCTGAAGGCAGAGGCTTTAACCCACTGAGCCACCCAGGCGCCCTCTCTCTCTCTCTCTTACTTTCTCTCAAACAAATAAATAAAATCTTAAAAAAAAACCATTTTCCTATATTTATTGACCACCTATGTGACTTTTCTGTTCATGTCAGCACATGTTAACTTTTTAAGTTTACAGTACCCAACCATACATTTGTCAAAGCTGAGCCTGATTCCCACTGAGAATGAAGGGAGAGTGATGAGGTCTATGAATTACAACACAAAGTACAAGGCCACCACAATAGCCTTTTTAAAGTTTTTTAAGTGACATGTTTTCCTTTCAATGATAATGTCAAAAAATTAATATAAACATATTCTGGATCATTTGAATGGTCACTTTATAACTGTGGCATGCCATTTACTTTCATGGCCTGAATGGTTTTGTAGGGTGTCAGGTACTCCTACTTGACACACAGACTAATAAATAAAGAACAGATGTGAACTCAGAACGTAAATAATGTGTTTGCACCAAGTCAGGGCCGAGTGATGTCCCAGCACATGGTCCACTTAAGATCAGAGGTGTCAGAGCAGAGTAAGTGGAGGAAATCGTGGGAGCACGGAGTCACTGCCTAGCCCAACATCCACACGAGCAAGATAACTCAACAGAATCTGGCACAGCCCTCAGCACCATTTTTATGTTGTCACTTGTCTCAGTTACGATCCTTTGCTTGCAAACAACAGAAAGAGATTCTAGCTAACTCAAACAATAACGAACTGATCGGAATAATACAAGAAAATGCAGAACTGGAAAAAGAAAACCAGTCTCAGAAAGATCCAAACCAGGATAGCTCCAAGGATCTCCGTACCAGAAATTCCTGGAATAGGACATTTTGGAGGCTGGCAGCAAGATGATTCTGCCCCAGCCACCTTCCAGCTGAGTGTCTGTATGTTGTGGCCTGAAATTCCTGGGTTCATTTGGGTCACGTGCCCATCATTTGCTGGGGTGGGGGAAAGGAATTCGTGGGGGACTTCAGAATGCTCAAGTCATCTGGATGCCTGATGAAAATAAAAGATTATGTATTCTCAAAATAAGCGGGGATCTCAAGGGCCATTCCTAGAGGGCTCAAGGGATCCAATCCTCCCCGGGCAGGGGAGTGCATGAGGCCTTTTCCTTAGGTTTTTGTTGTTTGCTTTGTTTTGTTTTGTTTTAAGTAGGCTCCACACTGGGTGTGGAGCCCAACATGGGGCTTGAGCTCACCACCCTGAGATCAAGACCAGAGCAGCTAAGAACAAAGAGTCTGTCACTTAACCAACTGAGCCACCCAGGTGCCCCAGGGCCTCTTCCTTACCAAAATTCTTCCTTGTAAAGGAAAGAAAACAGATGAATAACCAGAGAGGCATTCAGGAAGAGCATAAATTACAGAAGAATGACCTGTAGACTTGAGGAGAATGTGAAAAAAGGAAGTGCTCCTTGGTGAAATGGATGATGGAGAGGGGAGAGGATAGGCCTGTTTCTGGCTACATGGGGCCTCACGAGGTCCTGTGTTGGAGTCACATTCAAAGAAACAGCCACCTCCAGAAAAATAAAATCAAACGAAATTTCATTCTTTGCTTAGCCTTTTGACAAAATATTGAAGTTGAGGTAGCTTTTTAATAGATAGCAAAACTCTTTGAAATACACTTCAGACACCTTTCTTACACTAAGTTCCCTTCTGTGCTCTGCAGTGGCTTCCCCCAAATTCATGTTCTTCACTGTCTCTCTCTGTTTCAGAAAGCTCTACTTGACACTTTCCCTTCATTTGTGCCTCATCCCACGATTATGGATATCAACTGAGCCTCTTTGGATTTTTTAGTTTTCTTTTTACTTTACCGTATTTCCTCTATTGTCTACAACAAAGAGGTACCCAGACAGTGACCTAGAAATCAATGGGGGCAGGGGGTGGCTAGAAAATGGTGAACCCTGTAATTTAATCATTCCCCTATAACACGAACTGTGTGTCACTGACATTTTTCATTTTCATTTAACTCAAAGTATTTGGCAATTTCCCTCATGACTTCCTTTTTTGGCCATGAGTTATTTAGAAGTGTTGTTTAACCTGAAACTAATATAACACTGTATGTTAATGATACTGCAGTTAAAATTTAAAAAAAAATAGAGAAACACAAACACATTTTTTTAATTTAAAAAAATTTAAAAAGAAGTGTGTTGTTGAATTTCCAAATATTTAAAGGTTTTCCAGATATCTTTCTGTTGTTAATGTCTGGTTTATTTCTCTAAATAAGTGCAGTCTACCTTCAAATAATAATATATCTTGTAACAATATACTCCCAATTCACGCCTCCCATCTTTTGTGCTACTCTAGTGCTACATTTTCCTTTACATGTGCTGTGTACAGTTCTATAGCGGTACTATTTTTGCTTTAGTAAGTCACCTACAATCTTAGAGAAAATAGAGCTTAAAAAAATGTTCATATTTACCAGCATTTATGTCGTTTCTAACACTATTTCTCTGGGCAGATCCAAGTTTATGTCTGGTACAACACCACTTCTGTCTGAAGAAATTCCTTTAAGATTTCCAGGAGTGCAGGATTGCTTATAATTCATTCTTTCAGTGTATGTTTGTTGGAAAAAGTCTTTATTTATCTTTCATTTTTGAAAGCTACTTTTGACAGTTTTGTTCTCTTGGTACATTAAAGATGGCACTCTGCAGTGCTCTGGCTTGCATCGCTTCTGACGAGAAGACTGCTATCATACTTTGATCCTCTGCAAAATGTCTTTTTTCCTCCGGCTGCCTTAGAGATTCCTCTTTCTCCTTAGTTTTCAGTAGCTTAGTAGGATGTGTCTAGGTGCTGGTTTTGTTTTGTGTGTGGACCAGCTGCGTGTTACAGCAATGCATTTCAAACGTTAGTGTGCATATGCCTCTCCCAGGGATGCTGTTAAAATACAGCCTTGATTCCCAGGTCTGTTGCCACAGCTTGAATGTCTGCATTTCTAACAAGCTACCAGGCGAAGGCAATGTAGGCAAGGTGTTGGAGCACCAGCAGGGTAGGAGAGGAGAGGAATTCACGTGGCAGCAATTTCTTATTTTTTGCCTCTCACCGGTCGGATTCATCCAGTGGGGTGTGACTACTCCCCCATGGTTCTGAGAGGTTATGACTGCCCCTTCAGGCAGCCACTGAGGAAGCCTTGCCTGTCTGGCCCTGGGTGTGAAAGATGCTCCCATGGCCCACAGAGGCTGCATAGCCTGGGAGTCTGAAGCAGCCATGGGTATTGGCAAAGGAGGAAAGGCAGCCGTCCCAGGAGGGCCATGCAGCAAAGCCAGGCAAACAGCAAGGTCAGAGGACTTAGCACTCTCTGAAAAAACCATCTCTTTTCCAAACCTACACATCGATCTTCTTTCTCTCATTGTTGGAGGATGAGCTTCCATGAAAGCAAGGGTCTCTCTGTGTTAGAACCTGCATTGGTGGTTAGCACCTAGCAGACAGTAATAAATGTTGCCATGGGAATAAACATAATGTGAGTTGAAGAATACAAACCTTTTTTTTTTTTTAAGATTTTATTTATTTATTTGACAGAGAGAAAGATCACAAGTAGGCAGAGAGGCAGGCAGGGGGCGGTAGGCTCCCTGCTGAGCAGGCAGCCCAATGCAGGGCTCGATCCCAGAACCCTGAGATCATGACCTGAGCCGAAGGCAGAGGCTTTAACCCACTAAGCCACCCAGGCGCCCAGAATACAAGCTTCTTAACATAAATTGGGGGCAGTAGAGACAAAAAGAGGGGTGGAGAATGAGATTGTCTTTTTATTTAACCTCGTCTTCCTTCCCTTGTTGAAGGGTCGCTGTGCCAGATAAAGGGAGGCAGCCACCAAATTAAAAGAGAAACAGAAAAACCAATGTTTTGGCTTTCACGATGGCTGATAATTTCAGGGGTTTTCATGGATAATTTTGACAAATGCAATTTTTTGCCTTAGGCGCTGGAGTTAGAAACATTAACACTCTATTGTGAGATAGGTTTTCTCATATTTGTGAAAAGTTTGGCCTATAGAGGGTGCTAGTTCACTTCCAAAAACCAAAATAAGTGCCTAACCTTTCACTGGGTCCTGGAAAGAGTTTACAGAGCAAGCAGGGAAGCAGCTTCTTTAAGAACTAATGAAATATTTAAATTTGCCACATTTTGCTTCACAACCCAGATTCAAGAAAAAAGGCAAGCAACCCGTGAAAAGGCCAGAAGCCTTCAAAGACCTCCCAGAGGGGAAAAGGAGCAGCCTCGTTTTTTTTTTTTTCAAAAGCAAAGAGCAGAAGCCAGGTCAGGAGAAGCATCTAGAAGAAAATATTGTATGTATTGTGAAGGAGAAACCTGAGGATGGGAGAAGTTGCAAGTCCAGGAGGTGAGGTTGGCAGATCTCTGTCAAATTCCACCGTGTACTTCATGCCCAGAAATGGGGACTTCCGGACTTGGTGTGAGGTGTCCGCAGACTCTATAAATGGGGGGGGGGAGCGTTGTTCGGACAGCTGTTGAACTAAGCACATCATTCTTGAAACTGACACTGGTTTTGATACTCAGCAAGGATTAGGGGGAGGAAGAACCACTTGGGAGTTTTGAAATATGTAGCTGGTCACAGTAGGCTTAGTAGCCTGGTAGGAGGGAGAAGCAAGCCTGGTAGGAGGGAGAAGCCTCTTCAAAGTTTGGATCTGCAAAGAAATCTTCAGAGAAGGAAATGGAACCCACCAGTGAGTTCTCGTGAAAATTTCTGAGCCCTCTTGATGAGCAGCAACAGTTGAGGCGGCTTTAATGGTCCAGGGCTAAACTCAAGGTCGAGTTTCTAGCCTTCATATTCAGTGATCGGATGCAAATTTTCGAGGAAGAGTTGGACTCAAAAATCCATAAGAGTTGTGACACAGGTGATTATGCATGGTCCTTTCGATTGGCGACTGTCCTTGCTTTTGTCAGTTCAAGGTGGACTAGTCCCTTTACTGTAACGTTCAATGGCTAAACTTTAAACCAAATCAATAAAGGATGAGGAATGAGTTTGCAAAAACAATCAGCCACCTCCCTCGATTTAATTGTAAAATCAATCAAGTCAGTTCTTTGGCACTGTGTAGGGCAAACAAATATTTTGTCAGTGAGCAATCTTATTGATTGAATGATTCATTTGGAAGACATAACAACAGCCTAAGATTTAAATCTTAAAGAAAAAGGTTTATCTTTCAAACACATTTTTTGAAGATTCTGAAGTCAGCTTCCTTTCCCTTTCTAACCTTTCTCTTGGGGTTATTTTTAATCATTAGCCATGTAGTCAAGGTAGAAAATCTATTTAAATGCTTAAAAGCCAAAGGAAGCCTTACATAAGCCTAAATACCAGCAAGTTAGGATAGAGAGGTACCAATTACGGAGATCCTGCTGGGAGCCACATTATACTTTATTTTATTTTGACCTCAAAACAACCAAAGAAGTACTGTTTGCTCCATGTCATCATCAGGGTTAATAATTCCAGGCCACAGACCGAGCAGGTAATTTCAATGAGTGAAGAAGCAGGTGGGTTAAGAAGACAGCGTTGCCCTTTGGGGAGAGGCAATGTTTCCAGCTCCTATTTTTCAAGAGAAGCTGGAAGATTTATGTGAGTCTGCTGATTGAAAAAGAGAAAATGGTGGTAACTAATTAAAAGATGTGTTTCCGGTGCTATGTGGACCAGATAAAGGAAATCTGGGGCTGAATGTGGCCCAGGGACTGCCATCTGGTTATGTGTGGTAGCTGGGTAAAATTAAGGCTTGGGAAAGTGACGTCACCATGCTGCACAGCTGTGGCAGGTAATAGGCGAGCACTTGGCAGAGCCCAGGATTTTCTGACTACACCATTCTCAGCTAGGGACATATGCTGCTGATGGCTTACATCTATGAAGTCCTTTTAAAGTAGGCAAATGTAGAAAAATCCTTGTTTTTTAATCACAATACACTGATCCCGCTTAGTTTAAGGTAAACAAAGTCAAGTAAACATTGGTTTCTGAAGGGAATTGGCCTCAGGGCTGGACCTCCTCTAAGGTATCCTTCCTCTGCCTGTAAAAACTGGCAAAGAATAAACAAATTTGCATTTGGGAAGGAGAGGCTTTGTTCAAAGGATTACTGCAGAGGGGAAGACAGGAACTATTGTAATCGGGAGAAAGCTCTGAGCATAAAGTCTGTAAGTGTCTCAAGTGTTAGTCCAAAAGCGTTTCTTACCAGGAGAAGGTAAGTGAGAGCTGGGTGTGGGGAGAGAGTGGGAGAGCGGCCAGAGAACGCCCCAGCCTGGGGCCAGCGTCAAGGAGGGGCCCTCAAGGACGGGCTGCTTGCTGGCTCTTGCTCTGGGGGGACCAAAATTCAGGGACCTGGCATTAGAAGGAACGCTTAACCAACATTTGGCTGAAAAACACTTTGTCCCAATTGATCAATGGGGGACAAGCTCAACTAATCATTTCTGAGGTGAAGAGCAAGAAAAGGGGTGCGTCTAGGTTTGGCCTTGTGATAGGAAAGCAAGGGGGAGCTTCCTGAGTCTTCGGTAAGTCATGTGGAGAGGGGTGTTTCTTGCAGTAAGCCACCTTCCTGACACAGAAAGGTGAGGGTCTTTCTTAACCGTCAGGTAAAACTCAACACAGTCCAAACATGGCACAAGATGCACAAAGGCTGAGGATAGGATCGTCAGGCCCAAGCTGGTCAAGTCCAAGGTTGGTGTTACCCACTGGGAAGAGGGAAGGAAGGAAGCTAGGAAAGTTCTGGTTTCTTCGCCATCTTAGACTGGGGACTACTGTCCCCAGGGGAACACAGAGGCTGTCATGGTTTGCTGAAGGCAGAACTGTGGGGAGTGACACCAGCTCTGCCAATGTTCAATGTCTGAGCAGGCACAGAACTGGCAGATCAGAGATCATTGGTCTCTGGTCCCCCACATCCCTGGAAATGATCGGGAGCCATTTCAGAATCAAAGAGCCAAGAGAAAATGTGGGACCAAAAAGACTCCTTGGGCTTCATTCATAACCATCTCTGTGGGCATCTCGAGCCATCAAGAAGGACTTCCCAAAATTCCAGGAATTGGCGATAGGGACCTGTCCAAAATAATAGTTTTTCTTTTCATTACCATTATCTTGTACCCTCCTCTGTCTCAGGGTGAGATGACCTGGGAGATGTTTGCTGTGCTAATGTTTATAGAAATGCTCACATCCTTTGTATGCAAGTTGGCCACCGGGAATGGCTCTTAAATGAACTTTTATTTCATCAGATCCTCCTATTTAACTTGATTTCATCCCTACCATTCAACTCAGCATTTATTGTCCTTGTCTTACATCCTAAAGGATGGAGAACTGTCTTTGAAGTGGACATGAGAAGTGTCACCCCAAATAGACTACCCATATATCATTGGAAGTTTAAAACAACAAACACGACAAAAATGCTCTCCAAGGTTCCGCGCATCCTAGGAGGTCTTCCTGTTGTTTAAGGGAGTATAAATTGCTGTCATTCTAGTAAATAAGCTACCATCTTCTGTCCGGCTGGCGATAAAGGCCACTTTCTTAAAATCCCACTACGACCTCAACTTGAGTCACTTAATGTCCAGAACAGCACTGTCTCATACTAACATGATGCTTTTGCATGTGTCCTTTGAAATGTTGTATGTTGTACTAACAGCCACATTTTTAAAAAAAGGTAGAAAGAAATAGATGAAATTAAATTATCAATTTAATAATATATTTCATTTAGCCAAGTATATCAAAACTATTATCACTTCAGCAGCTAATCAATATAAAATTATTAATAAGATATTTTACATTCTTTTTTCTCTTCATACAAAGTTTCTAGTGCGTAGTTTACATTTATGGTACACCTCAATTCAGTTTTGCTACTGAGGGGAATCAGGGTGTGCCACCCCAAAATACGCCACTTTGGTATAAGAATTATTTTGAACTAAAGGAAGTAGGGAATCAACAGATGCAGGAAGAGTTCTCTGTTCTTTTTTATCTGCCTAAAAGCCAAGGCAGACGTTTCCTTTCGTAAAGATGGCCCATTCCCTGTGCCAGGAAGGGAAGGGCCACTGTTATCACTGGAGATATGGAGATGAATTTGCAACAATAGGCCTTCCTAAGATAACCTTTCTCTTCCATTAGTTCCCTGGTATATTTGCTAGCCATTTCTCCATGACCTATCATCCCTTCAAGTCCTAACCTTCCTTTGTTAAAATGGTATATGAGCCCCCAAGTCTAACCCCTTCTTTGGGTTTCGCTTCCTTTTTATGAACTCCTGTACCATAAATCATAGTATAAATTCTGTTCCCTTTTAGCCTGCTAACCTGTCTTTTGTCCACTTAGTTTGCAGGTCCCCATTTACTGAACCAAAGAGGGTGAAGATTTTATATTTGAAGCACCCGATAGTATTGGCACCTACAGTATTGGACAGAGCAGGTCAAGGAGAATGATACATAGTATTGTTCTAATCTATACCTCATTTCCAATCTATCCTTTTTTCTTATATAAAAACTATTTTTTTAAAAGATTTTATTTATTCATTTGTCAGACAGAGAGCGCACAAGCAGGGGGAGCAGCAGGCAGAGGGAGAAGCAGGTTCCCTGCTGTGCAAGGGGCCCAATGCGGGATTTGATCCCAGGACCCTGAGCCAAAGGTAGACGCTTAACCAACTGGGCCACCCGGGCATCCCTATAAAAACTATTCTTGTCAGGACTTCCTATGGTTGCAGAAATTTAATATAAGGAACATTGCATTTTAGCAATTGGTAACAATTAATAGCTTAATTGAGGTTATACTTATCTCACTTTTACATCTTTAAAGGTTCTAGAGAATGAGAAAAAGTTTAGTCCTTTCTTAGATTCCTTCATATTTTGGTCCTGAAAAAACTGTTTTTAATAGCTTACCAAAATGAAATAAAGAAAAAGTTAGTCTTAATTTAAAAATCATATGTGGTTTTGATTTAACGACAAACAAAACAAGACTAATTCAAAGTAAGGATCAGATTCATACCTTGCTGGGATTTTCTGTTATGTAATCAACTGTGCTTTCTAGCAGTACTTTCTTCTGGATCTAGGGTAGGCAAACTCTTTAGAGCCCAAATAAAATAACCACATGTTCCGAAGTTAATTTAAAGTATCCATCATTATGTTATAAATAGAATATCCCATTCAATGGCTTTAATTATTTCACATCTTTGAAACAACAAATGGGTTTGATTAAACTATAATTTTCTTTATTAAAATTGAATTGAGGACATGTGTTCTGGCACTTCGATTATTTTTCCTAAAATGAAAGATGTTTCCTTTTCCATTTGTATACTTTTTTTGGTCTCATTTAAAATTTATACAATCTCTCAAGACCTAAAACCTAAGATTAGGATTGGGTGTAAAATCATTATGTCCTTGTCATTTTATTCTTCCACACACAATGTGTGTCAGATGTGAAAATGAATCGTCAGAACTTTTGTCCTGCTTTTCTTCCTTGCTGTGCTTTGCTACAGCCCTTGTAACCTCCTCTGAATGAAGACTTGCTGCATCAGTGAAATGAAAATAATATTCCTTTTTCTTTAACTAATCTTTACCCCAAGGGACATCTTTTCATTGTACATCTCCTGGTGAAGGAGGAGATGAAAATTCACCATGAAAAGGCCTCGTTGGGTTTATGGTGCTATCAAATATTGGTGTGGGGTTTTTTTTTAAGTATTTTTAAAATTTATTTAGAGAGAGAGAGTGGAGGGGAGGGGAAGAAGGAGAGGGAGAGAGAGAGAAACCCAGCAGACTCCACACTGAGTGCGGAACCTGATACGGGGCTTGATCTCACAACCCCAAGATCAGACCCAAGTGGAAACCAAGAGTTGGACACTCAACCAACTGTGCCACTCAGGTGCTCCTATCAATTAAATATCTATAAATGAATGACCATATGAATGAGAAGATTAATGAATAGAGTCATAACCAAGGATACAACAAAAGCCTAGGAAACTGGCAGCAGAACTAATAGTCGGGTCCGGGAAGGCTCTGAGGGTCACCCACCGTCCTTGCCCAGCCTTCCAGGCATACTCTGTGATGACTATCCTCTAGAAGATTGTACAAAGGTAAATCTGCAAAAGGTTATGGGTGTTTTTGGCTGTTAGCACAATTCCTCAAAGGGCCTACAGACCTGATTCGATCTTTTGCAACTCTGCACTGCTCAGACTTTGCCACATTACAAACACAAAATCCCTGGCAAGCTGCTACTCGGTTTTGCTGTTACCTGACCTACTTACCTAAAAAACTGGAACTGTCAAGAAAATGAGCATTTCCTTTGAGTGACTCTACTGAAAGTCAAGTCAACTGCACTGTGATGCTGCCAGCCTTTTCTTGATCCTGGCTCTACCTGGGGAGTTTTAACCTGGAGACTGCAGACCCCTACTCAAACCATGGCTTTGAAATCATGGCTGTGAACTTCTGCAAGTAATGTGCCTATTTTCTTTTTTCCATCTTTTCTGCCAAGAGCTTCTAGTGGATTCTTCAGAGCACCCCTGCTCAAAGCAGGTACTCGTAAACTGGGAACAGAGGTGAAGCACTGTTATAATCAGACAATGGAGAAGAGCCCATGGATACCTGGTGGCCAGGGGTCTGGCTCAGCTGCTTTGCGTCAAGATAACAGACGCTCCTGGCCTGGTAATTTACATCAGCAGTGGGATGGCTTTTGGAGTGGAGACCTCAGTCCACTCCCTACAGAACTGTCAACCATTCTGGGATTTATGAATCAGAAATTTTAGCTATGAAGATCTTGGAGGAGCAGTTTATCAAATGGCTGTACCTGGGTCTCTGCCACGACTACACAGAGATGGCCACTGAAGTTACAAGCCTCATATTTTGATACAAACAGCAAAGGAGGAACTTTGCCACAAGGTAATGCTCTGTCACACACCGGAGTTCGGGGCATGTGAGAGATGGGTGAGGCCACTCATCTATAGATTAGGTTCAAAGTTTATCTAGGTTATTGAACCAAAAAACCATGGAGCAAAAAAAGACAACAACTGTATTCATTTTTTATTCCAAATATTTACTGAGTTCACAAACAAGAGCAATTTATCTCCCTGAGAAGTTTTATGTGTCCGTTTTGGCCCATGTCCTTTTGATTAAAGAGGCAGAGAATGAGAACATACTTTTTCAGCAAAAATAAGTTGAGTTGCACTTTTACTCCTATAATTTAATTAATATGAAAAGCTACATGCTTTATTCTACATTATCTAATGAAGGGAGAGTACTGAAGGGTGAATTATAACAGTATATGATGTATTTCATGAATGTAAGGATGGTTCTAAGACAGAAATTTTAGCAATGTAATTCATGTTAATGGACTGAAGGACAGAAATCACATGCTTTTCTCTTATATATGCAGAAAATAATACTTAAATCAATTGTGAACTTTTGAAAAAAGTTGTTTAGAAAAGTAGGAATGGAGCAAAAGTTCCATAAACTGATAAGTCTATCCAGGAAAACTCAGCAGCAAATTTAATATTTATTGAAGAAAGATTAGAAGCATTTCCTTTAAGGTTGAGAATAAAACTAGGTTGCCTTTTCTCACCCTTACTTTCCATGTGATATTGGAAGTCTTGGCCAACAAAGTAAATCAAGAGAAAGAAAAAAGTATAAAGGTGGAAAGGGCAGACAGTCAAGAGGTTCAGTTGTCCTTCTTTACAGATGATAGAAGTAGTCACAGAAACCCAAAAGATATTCAATAGAAAAACTACTGAGAATTGTTGATGGAGCTCAGCAAAGGGTCTTGCTACTTTCCCGACTGTATTAATCTAGGGATTAACCTAATGAATAGGCACAAAATCTAGGAGAAATCTTTAGAATTCTATGAAAGTACTGTTTTTAACACTTTAATGTACTTGCAAATCACCTGGTGACCTTGTTTAAAAAGCAGATTCTGATTCTCTAGTTAGGGGAAGGGCCTAAGAGTTGGCATTTCAGAACCTCCCGGGTGAGACTCGTGCAGCTAGGCCACAGACCACATTTCAAGTAGCATAGTACTGAAACAGTCAAAGAATAAATGGAAATATAAGGCATGCTCATGTAGAGAAAACTAACCATTGTAAAGATTCTACTTCTCTCCAGAAGAGTCTATGATTTTAATATAATTTCCACCTCCAAAATCCCAATGGAATTTGGGATTCAATATTTGCTCAATTTACATGAAAAATAAATAAATTTTTTTTTCCAGAAAAAAAGAACAGAGTAGGGGGAAGGGAAATTCCCCGACCATATATTAAGATATAAAACCAAGGTAATTAAGACACAGTTGTAACAGCACAAGAACAGATAATAAAACAACGAAACAGAATAGAGTCCAGAAAGAGACCCCAGGATCTTGATCTATGAAAGAGGTGACATCAAAACTCAGCAGGGACAAACAAAAACAAAAACAAACAAACAAAAAAACAACTTAGTAGGGAGAAGATAAATTGGCTGGTAAATGGTGTGAAAAAAGAACTGGTTCACCATATGGAGAGGACAAAAATTAGAATCCTACCTCATGCACACACACACACACACACACACACACACACACACACACACACAGAGCAAAAACATAAAAAACATAGACCTGCATGGTCTATGTTTCTGGTTGGAACTGATCTAGGGCTTCTGATCCAGAACCAAAAGCAGAGGCAAGACAAACCCTTTCAGGCAAGTTGGCTCCCCACATGAGCACATGAGAGATTGCCACTTACAACTTTCTTTTGGCTTCGTAACGCGTGGAAATTCCTCTGAGGTGCTCGTAAGGGGTAGGCCCTCGTATATGGTCTCTGTACACCACATTCAGAGTTTTCGAGATTTTTTTTGTCTTCATAAATATTTTATTGTGAAGTTGGAAAAAGCCCTATTAGGAGCTGCTAACCAGATGCCCGTTTAACTACACTCGACTTTTTGATTATTGACTCCAACACATTCGTACGTTTCCTCAACTTTGTATTGTCCACAAATTTGACTTTCATCCCTTCTTGGTTTTCATTCAAGTCCATAATAAAAAACAATTGAATAGGTCAGGGTCATGGAGAAAGGTCTCAGACAAAGAGTGAAGAGATTTTCCTCAAAGCTGACGTGGATCCATTGATTAATGAACAATGTCTGGGGTAAAGCAACTTCCTGCTTCCCTCCCTTTTTATCTCTACTCTCTCTATACCTGAGGCCACTTGATTTCCATCTGTGCTCTTGGCCTCCCCATATGTATAGGAACAATCCTAGGAAGTTGAAGATCTCCAGACCAAAACTCTAGAAGCCACTGAGTCATGTTTTCTCCTAGTACCGGCCCTCACCTAAGGTGTAACATACAACTAGGCTTCTGCCATGTGGCCTATTCTTAAATACTGCCTCGATACGCTGCTTTTAAATTCCTATTATTCTATGATTGGAGACCTTCTATTTTATTTATTTATTTATTTATTTATTTATTTATTTATTTATTTATTTATTATTTAGCTATCTATTTATTTGTTTAGTTTTTTCTTAGTTATTTGAGAGGGAGAGAGAGCACAAACAGGGGGGACGGATAGAGGGAGAAGGAGAAGCAAACTCTCTGCTGAGCAGGGAGCCTGATGTGGGATTCAATCCCATGACCCTGGGATCATGACCTGAGCCAAAGGCAGATGCTTAACTGACTGAGCCACCCAGGCACACCTAGTTTAGTTTAAGTAGGCACCACACCCACACAAGGCTTGAACTCATGACCCTGAGATCAGGAGTTGGATGCTTAACCAACTATGTCACCCAGGTGCCCTGAGACCTTCTTCTTCTTTTTTTTTTAATGGTTAAATTTGAGATCTTTTCATCTACTTCCCCCTAGGCCTCCATACAAAGATCCCTCCCAACCCCCGGTCCCAAACTCTAATACAAAAATGGGAACCCTGTAACCTGTTAATTTTTCAGTGGTGCCAGATCTTGCTTGCTTAGGTTTCCAATTATCATTTGCACCTGATTCCCTTACAGCATCCATCTTCTAGTATGCTTCACCATGTGCATGAGACACTTGTCAACCTCTGCCACGCTGACTGCTTGCCATCACCACTTGTTACCTGTCACAATACCTTTACTCATTTTTAAAGTTTATTTCATTTTTTAGTCATCTCTATACCCAATGTGGGGCTCAAACTCATGACCCCATGACTTTCGATCTTGGTCAACTGGGCCAGCCAGGCACCTGTCATAGTAGCTTTAAAATGTCATGACGTGCTGACCAGTTTTATCTTCCTCCAGTATCTGGTTCTTCCCCCCCAATATTTTCCCATCTTCTTAATCAAAATATTATAGCAATTTTACCTACTGTTAGCTGAAATCAAATATTTGATTTCCATGACTTTCTCTGCTATGTAATCTACCAATTATATCCTAAATAAATAAATAAATAAATAAATAAAAGATTTTAGTTTGGCACACTTGGTCTTAGGCTATCCAAAGTGGATCCTACGGTTTACCATTCCTTTCTCTGAATGTTTCATATAAATGTTAAATATGACTTCTATATGAATACGGAGATTTAAATATCAGTCTTCAGAAAGATTCTGGACAACCAAACCACCAATTTATAGTCATCAATGTATAAACAAAAGGAAAACATAGTATTTCATGTAATAAGAAATCCTGGGTAGCTTGGCTGCGGGCTGACTGAAGCAGTGGCTCAGTAATATCAGCAAAGCCTCAGATTCTTTCCAGACCTTTTCCACCATCATCATTATATGGATTTATCCTTGGCTAGTTCCCTTCCACAGCTCAAGCAGCATGCCCAGCCAGAAATAAGGACTACTACTTTTCCTCTAAGTCTTCTTTTAGGATCAAGGAAACCCTTCCCAGAAACTCCCTCTAGCTGACATTTCATTATGTTTTATTGCATAGAACTCGGTCATCCGGGGTCACCAGCCCCTTACAAACTAATCACTGGCAAGCTCAGACTGATCAGAATTTAACCCTGACACACAGAGAAAAGACAGGAAACCCTTTCATATTGGTTCTTTCTGAGATAGGAGAAGTGGGCAAAGGCCCTTGGCTAGGCAACCAAACTGTTTGCTCCACACAGAAGGACTTACTCCCTAATTTGAAGGACAGCGATAGAAAAGAGACTGGATTTTTATCTATTCAAGATAGTTCAACACAGGATCCTGTCCAAAACAAAGGGGCAGATTAAATTATCTCGAAAATTTCTCTCCCACAGTTTAGTGCTGGGATTCTGTTCTCATTGCTTCCACGGGGAAACTGCATGCAGCTTGGAACTGCCCACATCAGCAATCTTTGTGCTGCCAAAAAAAGTACATAGTTGCTGATCTGTGAGCATTTCCCCTAACAGCACATTTGTGGAAAACTGAGTCACAGGGATTCTAGGGACTAGGAATCCATTGCCTGAACACTTCTCTGAATGCCTTACATCTTAGATACCAGCAGCTGCCCTGTAAAGAAACAAACTATAATGAAACAACATATAACAAGGATTTGGGCAAAGCAGGTTCGTCTAACTTGTTTTCATCGGCAATGTACCTTTTTATTTATTTGGAGCTGAAAGCAGGAGACTGTGTTAAATAAGGCAACAAATTGTTCTTTGTTTTATTTTTTTTTTTAGATTTTATTTATTTATTTGTCAGAGAGAGTGAGCAAGAGAGAGAGAGAGCACAAGCAGGGGGAGCGGCAGGCATAGGGAGAAGCAGACTCCCCGCTGAGTATGGAGCCTGATGAGGGGCTTGATCCTAGGACCCTGAGAGGATGACCTGAGCCAAAGGCTGATAACCCACTGAGCCACCCAGGTGTCCCAATAAGGCGACACATTAAATGTGGATGGCAGTGCTGCAATAGGGGAGGACTTTTGCAGAAAAGTTGACCTGACTCATTCAGTCACGGGCAGAGTCATCACTGTGCTCTTCGGTCAGCTATTCATGTGAAATGCAATCCGTATGACTTCCACCTGAGCAATCTGAGCCCTTCCAGTGCTAACTGGAGGAAGGGAGGGCGAAAATGCAGGGTAGGGGGAGGAGAAAGTTATTTTTGTGGCACTCATGGTATGATTACTTGTAGATCCATTATTTATCAGCCAAGGTTCTGTCCTCTCAGGGCGGTAAGAAGAGAAGAGCAACTGAATGCAAGCAATGCCGTAGGTGGGGCTGGTCTTCAGGACTTTGAGGATCAAGAAAGAAGAGTTGAAGATAATGTCAAGCTTTCTCATTGAGAGATTTAGCAATATTGTTGAGCAGCTGGTGCATGACGGGTTTTATGCTAGGTGTGGAATATGATGATTACATCTCTTCTCCTGAAGGTTCTATTAAGTTTAAGTACTATTGTTATTTCCATTTTACAACTAAAGAGACTGAGGCTTCAGGGGGTTAACTTAGTAAGTGGCAAATGTGAGATTAAAATCAAGATCCTAACTCATTACTACCTTCTGCCCTTCTGGGTGAGAAGAAAGAAAACCAAGAGTTTCCCTTTAGGCATATTGATTTTTAAGCGTTGTTGGTACATTCCACTGAAGATGTCCGGCAGGAAATGTGAAACTAAGTTTAGAAAAGGGTTTAGGTTGGAGACTACCTCTGGCAGTCATTTGCTGAGAGGTACAGTTAAAGTCATGAGCTTGCCCTTGAAGACCCCGAAACTTACTAACTCAGTCTTGCTGTGGAGGTATCTCTATGCACCTCAAACAGCAGGCATCAACAAAAAACAAAAACAAAAACAAACACAAAAACAAAAAAACCAAAAACCAAAACCCAAACCCAAACCAAAAACTGATCGAACCCATAAGCTCTGCTTACTGGTCTGACTGATTCCCTGACTGCTTGTGTGACTGTGGGTGATCACTTGACCACTCTAAGCCTCTGTAAAATGAAGTCTCTTCTGGGACAAATGAGGGCCTGGATGTGAGAGAGAAAAAGATGAATTCCAGAGTTACTGCAGAGACCATTAATCATGCCAGAACAGGAAAGTGAAGGAGAGACAGAAGAGGGAGACAGCTTTTCTATTCTAGAGTTTAGGACAATCAGCACCATCACCCAAGGCAGGAAGGGAGTGGTGCCACAGATTTTTGGAGAGATGGTAATACCCTTTGAAAAATTTGAGGGGTTGTCCACATGGTAGTTCTTTGGGCACTAATGAGCAAATTGCTGGCTAGAAATATTTATTATATATACACTGAACACAGATTTGAAGCAAAGGGGTGGGGCCAGGTGACATTGAGTAACCTTTTAGATCTCCTCTGTCTCTATGCCTCGTGGGCAACAGTCTCCATAGCAATGTGACTCATTGCCCCTGTTGGATTACCTCATGGTGGGTCAGCTGGTTTCCCTGCTCCTTGACGAAGGACAAAGCACCGTGGATATTTTCTGAATGAGTAGCAATGTGGTTCAGGGTGCTTCAGGTAATCTCCCATACCCTAGATTAGTACAACTTCCCTTTGTCTTTATACCCCTTTCTAACAAGCCCTGCCTTTAACTTTTCCAATCTTGATCTGTTTTCCCCTAATTTTTCACCCTCTCAGGGGCTTGCTCCTTCTGTGGGTAGCTGTTCACTATTTTATGCACCTTTTTTCTTCATTGCCTCCAGTTTCATTCATGCCCATTCTTAGGTCCCACAAAAGGCCTCCTGCTTCCTTAATTACCAAGCAAGGTTATCTTACCCTTCAATCTCACGCATCTTTATCCTTACCTTGTATCCTTATCATCACCTTTAATAGCTAATTTGTCCCAAGCTTTGAATTACGCATTCTACATGCATTAGCTCATTCAATCGTTGTAATAATTCTGTGGGGTAGCTTCTCTGTCCTGTTGTACAAGAAAAGGAACTGAGGTTTGAAATGATGACATTACTTGCCCAAGTCCCACCATGAATGGCAGAACAGGAATGGACCCGGACAGCTTCATGCCAAAGCCCAGCTCTGTCCACCACATGTCTCTGCCCTCTCTGACAAAACTCGTGTTTTTTCTTTCTTATCTTTGCCACTTTCATTACACTTTTCTGAAGTGTTTTCAGTATTTTCATTAAGATAATGAATTTAGGGGCACCTGGGTGGCTCAGTCAATTAAGCGTCTGCCTTCAGCTCAGGTCATGATCTCAGGGTCCTGGGATCGAGTCCTGCATCAGGCTCCCTATTCAGTGGGGAGTCTGCTTCTCCCTCTCCCTTTGTGCCCCCCCACTCCTGCTCTCTCTCGCTCACTCACACTCTCTCTTTCTTTTCCTTCAATAAAGTCTTTTTAAATAAAGTCTTTTAAAAAAAGATAATGAATACAACTATTTAAGCAACTAGTGCTTACATATAGTTCTATAAAAATCCCTTTCAGTTTCTCTCTCTCCCAAACCAACCAGACCTACCCATCATATTCTCCGACTCATGTATGCAGAAGGCCTTCACGTGCTTTTACATCATTTCCTTTCCTGCTCGCATCATTCTGACGAGGTTAACAAGGAAAAAGACTTTACCTCGTAGGGGAGGGAAGCATTACAAAAGATGAGACCCAATTTTGTTCAACAACAACAACAACAACAGCTTGTATGAGATACAAGACGTGCGCACACAGAGCAGTTAAATAAAAGTAAACAAGCTGAATGTTTACATCTCCCAATGGGACATAGAAGTGGTCCATGCCGCAGGAATCCGTGGGAGGAGAAGACCTTCAGTCTGAGTGGGGTGCTGCCAGTGGAGGGCAGGAACCAGAACGAAGACAGAACTGCCATCTTCCTCACTGCCAATAATTCATCCAGCACCTCCACGTGTTGGACATTAAATTACAGTTCTCAGGATAAAGAGATACAAAAGGTATTGTCTTTCTCCCAATGATTTGGTTTTTGAAGCAGGCCTAATAGATCATGAAATAAACAGCAAGACACAGAGGCACGTAATACACAGAACAAAAGCTACAATAATTCTAAGATTGAAGGAAACTGACCTCCATGAGAATGCTAAGCCCAGGAATTGAGGGTAAGCTGGTTTGCATGGAGCAAAGGGTTCACTCAGTAGAAGGAGAGCCTTCTATAAGCCAGGTACAGAACACAGTGGACGCTCAGAGCCAACAGGGGGAGCCCGGAACTCTAAGGTGACATGTGGGGGCATGGTACCAGTGGAGGGGTACCTGTCCCAGTCAGAGGCATCAGAGAAGGCTTCTTGCCAGAGGAAAGTGGCAGTGGGAGTCACGGGGGCCAGAATGGACAAGCAGGCTGGGAAAGAGCAAAAGCACAGGTCAGAAGATGTACTCAGTGTATGGAAAGAACAGAAACTATGGGTCACTCCATGCTGCTGTGAGAGTGTGAAGTACAAGGCCAGGAATGTGGAGATGATGTGGAAGACATGGACAGAGGCTGGACTGGAAGGGCCCATTGGTGAGTTTGCTATGATCACTGTTCTTGCAGTTCAGAGAATAACTGGACAACTGGACATTGGATACTCCAAGAAAACAGCCCAATTCAAAACAGAGCTGCAGAAAATTTATCAGCACTGAAGAACAAAGGATCTGTTTATGGATGAGTCACTATTTTAAAGGGCTGCTAAAAAAAGGGGGGGGGGAGATTGCTCTGAGGTCTCATTTCAAAACCCAGAGCATCTCTCCTTCTACATCTCCCACTTATCACCAATTCTGAATAGATCTAGAGAACTCTGCATTTTCTCTTCTCCCACTTTTTCTTCCTTATCTACAGCCTTTCTGTTCCCCTTTGTCCTTTCCACACCCCCCCTCCCCATTCATGTACTCTTGGGCCTAAAAACAGTTAACACTTGTGAGGGTGGTTGTCCAAATGAAGAACACAGGGCACAGACAGGATAAATAACTGGTCCAAATGCACACAGCTAGTAATGGACAGAGGTAGGACTCACATATGTTTTTCAAGTATGAATCTGAACACACCCTTCTGATTCAAGCACTTGGTTTGAAATGATTCCCCAGTGATGTTAGGATTAAAAACAAAAATCTTTGACACGATTTACGAAGACTTGCATAGTGATTCCTCTCTCATCTTACAACCAAACCCAGACAGCTGGCATTCAGGGTCTAAGGTCCCGACCACTCTGGTCCAGTATCTCTGGGTGTTGAACAGTCCATTTAAGTTCTTTTATATACTACAAGTTAGAAATCATACTCTGTGCATTTTTCTTTTCTTTTCTTTTTTAAGATTTTATTTATTTATTTGTCAGAGAGAGAGCGAGCACAAGCAGGGGGAGCAGCAGGCAGAGGGAGAAGCAGGCTCCCACTCAGCAAGGAGCCCAATGCGGGGCTCGATCCCAGGACCCTGAGATCATGACCTGAGCCAAAGGCAGATGCTTCACTGACTGAACCACCCAGGTGCACCTCTCTGGGAGTTCCTGATATCAGTTTATAGCTCTTTCTCACCAAGGAGATGTTCAACAAAGAAACAGAAAAGAGCCTTTCAAAGTGTGGTTCAGTGTGGTCTGCATTCCTTATCCAGGTGTATTGGAGTTCCTCAGTGTGTCCGTCCCTCCTCTGAGGCCACACTGTTCAGTGGCAGAATGCTGCTTCCCCTAGGAGGAACTCTACTCTCCCATTTACAGAAAGTTTATGGTCTTTCTCTGTGCTGAACTTGGCCTTATCACTAAGTGGCTCTGAAAACTTCACATTGTCTAGTGTTCTCTAGCTTCCTGCGGGTGTCTAATACTGCAGCCGAACTGTCATTTTCAGAGTGTTGCCCACTTGGAAAAGCTTAGACTTCCATGCAAATACTAGAAAAGAGAATTCACAAGTGCATTAACTCAGACCCCACTGGTACCATTGCCCAATGCAATTTCTTAAACTTTCTTTCTTTATGACATTTATCACTACTTCTTGTAAAGGATAACTGGTGTGAAGGTCACAAGTTATTTAAATTTCACCCAAAGGTACTTTCCAGCTGAAAAATTCCATGATTCCAAGTGTGTATCAGTTTCACGTCAGGCAGGATCAGAGGTTTGGTCAATATTGTTTTTTCCACAGTGAAACTGTGGAAGGCAGGAGATCTTACTTAAGCTAACAAATGTGTATCCTTCAAATGGAAAAATAAATAAAAGCATAATTCACAAACCTGTGAAGGGTTCTTTCCTGCTAGAAAATGTTAACCTTTTCTGTTCCTTAGCAAGAACTTGATCCATATACATAGTTTTAACTCAAAATGTTTGGGAATTTTGGTGTCTTGCAGTGATGTTCTACAAATTTCTTTCCTATCTCCAAACTCAGTCTTCCCTCTCCAAACATTCTTGAGGCTATATTTGCGTGTATTCATTGTCGTAGAGATTTCAGGCTTCTTTTCCGCTCTGCTCTGACTTCACCAGTATTTCTGTATTTCCTAAGTCATTATCTTCCATAAAGAAATCTCGGGCGCCTGGGTGGCTCAGTGGGTTAAAGCCTCTGCCTTCAGCTCAGGTCATGATCTCAGGGTCCTGGGATCAAGGCCCATATCGGGCTCCCTGCTCAGCAGGGTGCCTGCCTCTCTGCCTGCCTCTCTGCCTGCCTCTCTGCCTACTGCCTACTTGTGATCTCTCTCTCTGTCGAATTAATACATAAAATCTTTGGAAAAAAAAAGAAATCTCCACCGGACGTGTCAATAATTGGAAGTAGCTGACACCTGTAGAAAATCTGCTGTTTACTTGATATAAAGACCTACCCAAAAGTAAGACCTGACATCTTTGTATCCACTTATTTGTGGCGGGGTGGGGGGGGCAGTGTGTGTGTCAAATTGTAATTCAGTTGTGGTAACTGCCACATATTGTATCTCAGTTGCCATAATCAAATTGTTTCTAAATATTAACAAGAAAAACTATAGTACAAGTAACTTTTGGAACACCCAAGTAATCCAAAGGGAAATGAGTTTTCAAAAAATATAGGGCACAACACTGCACATTTCAGTCTTCAGGCTGAACAGGGAAACATTCACAAATTACCTCTTCCAATTCCACTATTAACGCAGATCAATGTAAAACTACCCGCTGCGGGTGAAACAGTCAGCCTGTGCAAATGGTCTCATTCTGAAACTACAGGTGTCACGGAAATTGTTTTCCTTCTACCGCTCATTGAAATGGAGATGGGATGGAATGGAGTGAAGGGATCTGCTTTCTAATGAGGCAAAATGAGATGCATTTGAATTGGGACATGGACTGAAATGAAGGGAAAATCCAATCAGTGCCTCATTTTTACATCCTTAGAAAGTCTTTGAGCAGCTGGGCAGAGCAAAACTACACCCATGCTCAAAATGTCCCAAGTAGAATACAAAATTCATGAGCAAATTATTTTCAACTTTCATGGAATCACTCTATTGCCTCTATGATCAGTGTAGAGGGAAAAAAATGACTAACCTCGGAGACACATTTTCATATTTTTCATCAACTTAGTTTCTTTGATACACGCATGAGAAACCACTCCAATCATCAGAGTCCATTTGCAGTCTTCACGATCCATAGGATTTATCTGACGGAAGCAAAAATATCGAAGCAAACACACACACAACAAATGAAAACAACTGCAATAAAACCTTTCTAATATCCCAGTTAGTGAAAAACACATATTCTAAAGAACTGTGACATAGGATACTATATAGCTAGACTATATTCCCATTTCTACCATTGGTGTTTATAAATTAACCTACCATTGGGAGAAAAGAAAGTGAAAATTTACATAACGGATAACGGGAAACACAAACTAATGAAACCGGCCAAATGTTCTGAGTCCTTAATTTACATAGAATGCCTCTTAATTTTGTTTGTTTAATCCTGTTATATTTCAGATGAGAACATTCTTAGGTTAGTGGTTCCCACGCTTAAATTTTTTAGGACAGTAAAACTTCCAAAGCAATTGAGAGAGCTAACTCATGTGGAGTTGCCAAACTGTTCATTTTGCCAACAACAACAATAACAAAAAGCTACCATTTCCAACATTTCAGAAAGGAAAGGATATTTCAACACCAAAAATGTAGGAAGTTCATAATTTCAGAACAAAAGAACGCTCTTCCCAAGAAACACTATTTGTTAATCGGAGATAATTTTAAAGCAACATTAAAAAAAAATACAGCAACATTTACAACACTGAATTTTATTTTACGATACAATGTATGTTACGTTTCCTTGGTACACGTTTTCTTCTAATTTAGCAGTACTGTATATATGTGATACATTAGTATGGGATTGAACCCATGGGGATGGGCTGTAAAATGCAGCTTGTTACGCTGTTTCATTTTTATCACTGTCACTATCAAAAAATCCTCCTTCATTTTGAAATGAGCAAAAATTGAAACATCAGTCTGAGTACTGTTGCAATTAATTTGAAATAATCTAGGTATACTGCGATGCTAAGGAACAAGAGCCCCCATGTTCCCAAGCCCTTTTTTTTTTTTTTTTAAGATTTTATTTATTTATTTGACACAGAGAAAGAGATAGCGAGAGCAGGAACACAACCAGGGAGAGTGGCAGAGGGAGAAGCAGGCTTCCTGCTAAGCAGGGTGCCCGATGTGAGGCTCCATCCCAGGACTCTGGGATCATGACCTGAGCCGATGGCAGACGCTTAACGACGGAGCCAGCCAGATGCCCTGTCCCCCAAGCCCTTTCTTCTACTTTGCCCACAATGGACAGGTAGGAAAGCTAGGGGCCCATAGCCAGGGGAGTGCTCCCCACTCATTGCTCCTCATTTTAGGACAGAACTATTTTGGCCCTCCCTGCTTTATGGAGGGAAGAGGGACATTTCTACAATAGGGGTTCTAAGGACAAGTAAAAACTTTGTCCCTGAGCAGTGTTGGGAAGTGTTGCTGTGGGCCATTTTGCTTTGAATCTCTAAATGCCACCTGGTCCAAAACATCCCATGGGGCAGTGTGGCTAGGTTGAATTCACATCCTTCAGAAAGAATCTCTACATTTGTAAGTTACACGTAGTAGAAAAAACTCTGTCTCTAGTCAACATTTACTCGATTTCTTGATATTTCTTGATGTTTTTCTCATGCTGGGACTGGGGTTATGGAGTTTCGGTAGGGAGAGCACACAGGGAAAGGGCTCTTCTCATCACATTCTATCAAGGGTACATATTATGAACTCGACTCTATCACTACTGATATTGACCTGGATCACCAGGCTGAATTTACGTTTGTTAGATTTCTCCATTGTGAAGTTATTCTTTTTTCTCTTTTTCCACACTATGCTCTTTGGAAGGAAGTCACCCTATGTAGCCCCTACTTAGGTGGAGAGATATGCACCCAGATGGTACAGTACCAAATACAAATTATTAATTATAGTACCAAATATAGTACCAAATTATAGTACCAAATGGTATAATTATAGCACCAAATATAAATTATTTGGAATTCTGAATGAAAGATTTGTCTTTTGCTTCCATGTATAAATTTATTCATTCATTTATTTATATCAGTATGTTGTCACTATTTTAACTGTTCTAATATGTATATAGTGATAGTCTTAATTTGCAATTTCCCTTAATGGCTAATGATAGTGATCATATTTTCAGGTGCTTATCTGTCATCCATAAATCCTCTCTAGTGAGAAGTCTCTGCACATTTTTTGCCAGTTTTCAAGTTAGAACTTTTTTGAAGTTAAATTTGACAGTTCTTTATATATTCTAGATACTGATCCTTTGTCAGAAATGTGATTTGCAAATATTTCTCCCAGTCTTTCGCTTGTCTTTTCATCATCAGTGTCTTTTGCAGAGCAAACCTTTTATACTTTGATAAAGTCCCATTTTTCCGTTTTTTTCTTTTATGGATCACATTTTTGGTGTCATATCTAAGAACTCCTCGCCAAGACCTATGCCCTGAAGACTTTCTCTTATGTCATCTTCTGAAAGGTTTGTAGTTTTACATTTTACATTTAAATCTATGAGCCATTTTGAGTTAATCTTTTATAAAATGTGAGATTTAGGCGACAGTTTATTTTTTACAATCAAAATCCACCAAGCCAAGAATGTTTTTAAGGAAGTGATATCAATGGATATGGACTTTAAGCTAAACAACGAAGAAAATGAAGATGAGAGGAGGCTCACAGATCATTCTTTTTAAAAGGTAGATTCTTCTTCTTCTTCTAAGATTTATTTATTTCAGTGAGAAAGAGAGAGAGTGTGTGTGTAGTGCGGAGGGGCAGAGGAAGAAGGAGAGAGAAATTCAGGCAGACTCGGTGCTGAGCATGGAGCCCAACAAGGGTTTGATCTCAAGACCCTGAGATCAGACCTGAGCTGAAACCAAGAGTTGGACACTGAACCAAGTACACCACCCAGGTGCCCCTTAAAAGGTAGATTGTAACCATAATGTAAACTAAGTGTAGCTACAGAGCAAGTCAGATGATCACTAGGAAGAAGGTAGCAATTGGAGATTTCAGAAAAGAAGCAGTTATTTCTTGGTGATGTGAACAAAGTTCCAGGTCCACCAAGAGGGTGGATAGCTGAGCTGGAGTGGAAGCGGGTGGCAGGGTTAAGGAACTGGGAGGTCAGGGTGTGGAAGGGGTCACCTATGAAAGCCACAATCTCAGAATGACGGGCAGGGATAGTGTGGAGAGGAAATGCATAGGTCCAGAGCTCAAGCATTCCCTGAATGAGCAGGAATAAAAACAAGTCAAGGAAATGATTGGTGCAAGGTGGAGGAAAGGGGGGAGAGGGAGCAGTTTCAGAAGGGAGGGGGAAACGAGGAGCCAGGAAGATGCCTTTTCTATTTCTCTGTTGTAAAGTTCAAGGGGCATGAAGAAGGAAGTAAGGGAGGGAAGGAGGGAGCGAGGGAGAAAGAAATTTTTTCCTACCCTTCAGGAAACTGTGGGGGAAGAAATGTCCTCAGGAGATTTCTGTTAAGGCAAACAGGTGAAGGGAATATTTGAAGAAACTATTGTATTAGCTGATCACCAAGGGGTGCGGCCTCTGGGTCCCACGAGCACCGGCAGTGGGGAGAGGCTTTGGATCGGACTGAAGAGCTGAACCCAAGTGACAGACAGACTCGAACATTATGAAATTCTGGAGGACACACCGTTGTTGGACAAGGTCTGGAAGGAAGGAAGCTCTGGGGGATCCTCAAAGAAGAGGGTGAGCAAATGTTGGGGTCACTAAGAGAGATAACTCCGTGAAAGCACTTTGTTTATAAAATTATATCTTAAAAAGCTGGAAATTACCAGCTACAGTTAGGTGGTGAAAGACACTGTACAGAGCAAGTTCATAGGTTTGATTCTCGTTGTCTAGAAATCACTTATTTATGATTCCATTTGCATGCATGACAGTATTTTAGAATATTCACTGGCCTGCCCATGATGATCCTATAGTCACAGAAGATAAATATATGAACCCGCACACATACACAAACACAATTAAGCCCCCGACAGTAAATTTAGCAGCTATAAAATGAACCGCCAGACATTTCATAGACTGTGTTTTAAGGCCCTGGCTGGTTCATCCATCTTCTCACTGGTTCCTGCCTCTTCTCCCTTTGTTCTGTTTCCATTTTTCATCATGTTTTGACAGGTGAGGTTGTTCGTGCAAAGGGATCCAACAAAAATATGGGAATGCCACCTTTGCCTCCTTATCAGGACAGAGCAACCCTCCCTTTCCTCCTTGCAACAAAGCCGGCTAAACACACACTCTGTCAGCACCCCTCAGCCGAGCGGGATGACGGATGACGGGGGGCACAATTGTTTTGCTTGCAGGGAGGGAATTTGTGTTTGGTCAATAGGTCACCTGCCCTCTCAGCTCAGGGTCAGCTCTCCGCCCATATCCCCCGTGCGTTTGGGTCTTAAAATGCTTCAGGCTTCAGCCAGCACAAACATGTCACAGCAAGAGGGACAGTGATTGTATCTCCACGTGCGACTGATTTAAGCATAGACTTTGTTTGATCCTTATATATAGAAAACAACTTTATTATTACATTACAGCCAAAGGAATTTAGCCTTTAACCTGTAGCTTCCCTCCACTCAGCAATACGAAACTTTCTCTTCTGATAAGAGGTGAGGTCTGATGGGATTTTCTTCTTTCCCCTCATTCTTGGGGGTGAGGGAATGAACAACTCCTGTTTTATTCCAACTAAAAATAATAGAAAGGGGTCTTTGGCAACATGGAGGAAAGAAAGAGAATCTCCTGGCACTGTAATGCAGAGAAATACACAACAGAAGGGACTAATACCTGTAAGAGAAAGACGTTTACCTTGTAGCTGCTTCCCCCTGAGGCCATATCAGGTGAGTCCCTTTCCCTTTTGACCCTCTAGTGGGCAGAATAGCAGAGACTTGACCCCACCCCACTATGGCCCAGTTCCACTGAGGGCTCCAGGGCTTGGGAGTTAGGAGTCCAGAGACCACACTGAGAGGGAGAGGATCAGCTAGAGAAAAAAGGGAGGGAGAAGAGAGAGAAAGTTCCCCCCAATCCCACCCCCAGCTGCTCACCGAGGAGGAGGATTCTTCCAGAATGATTTCCACCAATGGAAAAAGCCCGAAAATGGCTTTGCACCATCCTCTGGACCCTATGTATATACCTGCCTAATCATCAGATATCAGGGGTTTTTTTTTTCTCCAAGCAATGATGTCTGTATTAATTTTCTATGCTGTGTATCAAATTACCACAAACTTAAAACAACACACATTATCTCACAGCTTCTGTGGGTTAGGGTCTCACAACATTGCTGTCAAGGTGTTGTCCAGATCTAGTATTTCATCAGAGGCTTAAATGGGGAAAGATCTGTCTCCAAACTCCCTTGAGCTGTTGAATTGACTTCCTTGCCACTGTAGGAACTGTGGCAACTTGCTCCTTCAAAGTCAGCAACAGAGAGAGAGAGAGAGAAAGAGAGAAACTCTAGTGTGAGTCTACCAGCAAGATGGCGTCTTATATAACCTAATGTAATCATGGGAGTGACACTCCATCATCTTTGCCATATTCCCTCAGTTAGTTCCAAGTCACAGGCCCTGCCTACACTCAAGAGGAAGGGGTTTTATGAAGGTGTGAGCCCCAGGAGGATCATGGGGGCCACCTTAAAGCTTGCCTGCTTCAGTCCCCCAGGCTTAGAAATTTAAGGGTATGGTTAGGGAGTAATGGAAGTAACATTTGTAAGAGAACCATGGAAT
Organism: Ailurus styani; assembly: GCA_002007465.1. Classification (NCBI taxonomy): domain Eukaryota; kingdom Metazoa; phylum Chordata; class Mammalia; order Carnivora; family Ailuridae; genus Ailurus; species Ailurus styani. Next base: position 2,194,667 of record LNAC01000026.1, read on the forward strand.
GAGGGAAGATATTTTATGTTTACACATATCCTCACCCATCCTCACCTAAAAATCGGATGGACTTAGGCCATTTTCTCGGTAGTTGATGGTATGAGATTTTGCAGCCATATAGCCATGGATTTGAATCCTTGACCTATGGGTGAGTAGTTGGCTAACCCTCCTATCTTTAAAAATGGGAATAATGGTACCTACCTTTGGGTTACTCTGAGAATTAAATTAGGTAAAGTGGATAAAACACTTGGACCAAGAGAAGTGCTCAGAGTCTGTTCACTACCATATCCAGGTAAAAGGCTTGGGGACCTTCAACACCGTAGAGTTTGCACAACATGTTCTAAATACAGAGAACTTAATCCCTCAAGTGGTGGGGGGGAGTGTCCTTCTGAGGCCTCAGAGGGTTTGGTACCAGTTTGCCTCTATGCTTCCCACAAGGCTGTGCGTGTCCTCTAACCCCCTGGGGGGGGACCGTGCCAGGTGTCTCTAGCCCTTCTCCTGCATCTTCATCAATGGATCCAGTGAGATTTTGCAAAGCTGGATACAAGGTCCCTGCAGACATCCAGACTTCACAACTGGAACTCCTCGGGAGAGGCTGGCCTCACTCCAGATCCATCTACACTGTACCCGGGCAGAAACTCTGGTCACAGTCAACTGTTCTACCACAAGCTTCCTATCTGCTAGTCCTGCTTCGTCCTTGCAATCTGGTTCACCAGATGGGTTCACTTAACTACTCCCTCACTGAGTACTTACTCAACACTTACCAGGTGCCAGGCAGAGGGCTAGTTCTGGAGAGGGAAGAGCAATGAATACCTAACCCTTGGCCCACTGGCCAATACAGAGGCAGATGCAAGCCAAAACACTAAAGCTGACTCTTAGCCTTTGGGCAGGAATGTACCTGTCCCCTCACACTGGTCCCTCGGCCTGTGAATATGGGATGTTCAGACCGGCCCCTCCCTTTCCCTCTATTGTAGATCCACCAAGACCTGCCCTTCTGGAATACTGTCTCACACCCCATCTGTCTTTCCAACTTTCACTGCACTTTTAAGTCTTACCTGATCAGCAATTCTCATGATAGCTAGAGTACCTTCTTTCTTTTTTTTTTTTAAGTAGGCTTCACACCCAACGTGGAGCCCAAAACCCACCCTGAGAACAAGACCTGAGCTGAGATCAAGAGTGGAATGCTTCACCGCCTGAGCCGCCCAGGCTTCCTGCTGGAGTACTTTCTACAATAGTTTCTTTCACAAACCATGTTTTCCATGGAACGTGTTTGGTGGATCATTCACTTCACCGGTCTTGGGCACTGCCTGGCTGAAAGTCCCCTTTTCTATTTCTCCCACATTTCTGATGACTTTCTGGTTAAGGACCATCACTTTCTCAGAGCTCATAACTTTTCTTTGCATCATGGGCACCAGCTGATATCCTTTTTATTTATTTAAAAATAATTGTTTGAGAGAGAAAGAGAGCATGGGGGGTGGGGGAAGGGCAGCAGGAGAGGGAGAAGCAGGCTCCCCACTGAGCAGGGAACCCAGTGTAGGACTTGATCCCAGGATCCTGAGATCATGACCTGAGCCGAAGGCAGACGCTTAACTGACTGAACCACACGGGCACTCCTGATATCCTTTTTAAAACTTTGTTTTCACAAAGAAATGAAGAGTTGCCTATTTCACAAGAGTGAGTCTGCATATGTCATTGAGTAGAGAAAAGGGAGTGCATTGAGGGGCATACCAGCCTCCTATACACCTGACTTCTCACAGCCCAAGAGGTGCACAGCCGTGCGTCATCAGTCACTTACACCTTACTCATGCTCATGCTTAGACGGATACACTCACGCTCTCTAACACTAGTACTAATAAAGTTAAAATACATCGAGAGATTGCCACGTGTCTGGCCCTTATAGGTATTATGTTATCTACCTTCACAAACAGCTCTTGAGATAGAGATGAGTACTAGCACTTAAGGCATCAGGATACTGATATTTAAAGTTTTTAGGTTATCTGTTCAAGGTCGCACAGCTAGTTTAGTGTGAGATTTCAGTTCCCAGTAGTCTAGTGCTGTGCAGTCGCCCAGGAGCGAAGAGAGATGTGTGAGCTCAAGAACAAAGTTAACCTACTTAGTACTTGGTCCAAGGTCAGCCCTGGCTTCAAGCCCAAGGAGACAGAGCAAGATCAACAGCCACAAAGTCCAATGGTCAGCCAGTCACCGGTACTTTAAGGGTATTTGTCACAGCCTATCTCTGCATATGAGCAAAATAAAGGACAGCAGCGGATGTCGGTGCAGGAAACTAATGCGGGATAATCAAGAACAAAAGAGAGGCAAGGGACGTCAGGTGACCTAGCTATAAGGACTAGGGAGCAGAGACGGTCTTTCAGAAAACACTTTGGATTGAGGAATAAATGCCTTTCTTTGAGCAAAGCTTGTAATTCTGGGTGTTTAGGGTCCCCAACAATGACAGGGACTAATGGGTGGGAAGGGCACTAATCAAAGACACAGTGGACTTGTGTTTACACTGGGAAGGATGCTGGCCCGGCAGAGGTCTTTGAAGCCACTCTGGCTCACGCAGATCATAGTGCACTATGAAGGAATGTCTTCAAAGAAAAGGGGGGGGGCACTGAAATATACATGTCTAGCCAGTTATTTCACTAAGGCACTTCAAAGACACATTTCCTTTGATCATTCTGACTTCTCGTTAATAGTTAATAATAAATGTGGATATATTACTCATAGAAATTACTCAGAGACCTCGGGCTAATGGCGGCTTCAGTTTGACCCACCCCCGCAGGCAAGGAGGGAAGATAAAGTAGGAAATGGCACACCGGCTGTAGGGCTTCCACAGGAAGTGACACATATCCCCCTACTCCTACCTCAGTGGCCAGAGAGGGTCACACAGACCACCTCATTTCAAGGGGAAGGGGGAAGTACAACCTTGCCTGTGCTGGTAAGGGAGGGACACTGACAAGATCTGGTCAACAGCACCAATGACCTACACAAAGGCCAAGTGGAAAGTAGTTATTTTTAGGAGGTCAAATGAAGAAGGATGTTCAAGAGAATGAGGCACCTACGACTTTTATTACATTTCCATAATAGTCTCTCAGATGGAATATCCCCATAACAGTCTTCAACATGAACATCAGGATTATTTAGGGAAACAAAGTGTTCTGCTGTGACAAAATCACCAAGGAAAAGTAATACACCCCAAAATGGGGAATTTATATAATTGGAAGAAGAGCAATTTCTCCTGGGTAAGAGGAGGAAGAAATGATCCATCTGCCCTTCTTGATCACTGGGGGGAATGCTAAGAAAAATCACTGTAGGACTACTAGTTTGTAGGTAAACTAGTTTTGTTTTTTTTTTTTTAAAGATTTTATTTATTCATTTGACACAGAGAGAGAGATTACAAGTAAGCAGAGAGGCAGGTAGAGAGAGAGAGGGGGAAGCAGGCTCCCCGCTGAGCAGGGAGCCCGATGCGGGCCTCAATCCCAGGACCCTGAGATCATGACCTGAGCCGAAAGCAGAGGCATTAACCCACTGAGCCACCCAGGCGCCCCCAGCGTCACCTCTTAAGAGCTGTGCAAGGTGTTCGTTGCAAAGCTCTAGGCTGCACTACCTCCTTGTAGGCTTCTTAGATTTGTATGGATGCCAGTAAGTTGTCTTGAGCCAGAGGGGCCTCTATTTCCCTCCAAAGTCATCATTTGGCCTAGCTACAGAACTGCCAGCATCTAACCAACATTTAGTACTCTGTGGTATCTTCATTATATGCTTACTCTTATTTTTTTATTTTATTATTATTTTTTAAGTAATAAAGCTCTACACCCAGCCTAATGTGGGGCTCGAACTCATGACTGTGAGATCAAGACCTGAGCCGAGATCAAGACCTGAGCCAAGGTCAAGAGTCGGACACTTAACCGACTGAGCCACCCAGGCGCCCCTTCTTATTTTTATTAATATTGATGTAATGGTAATCCCTAACTTGTTCATCATTTTTCCCCAAAAATCATCGATTATACAGCTAGTCTGACTAAGACTCTTCTAGCTACACTGCAAGTCCTAGATAAATATAAGTCACTATCCTTGACCTCTAAAATCTTTTACACTAACTGAAGGAACACAAAAACACATAAATCAATTAAAGGTTAATAATCTCTAATCTGTGTAACACTGAGTCTAAAAACAATCTGAGCTGCGAGAACCAAGAGATCAACCTTAGATGAGATTTCATTTTGAGCTGGAAGAATGTGGAATATTTGGAGAGACTCAGAGAAAGAGACGGATTGAGAATTGTGTAATTCTATCAGCCTCGGTCCATTCCTTCCAGGGAAAACACCTCCAGGCTTCGTCCTTGCTGTTGCCCCCAAGTTATAGCAAAGAGGGCAGCCCAGCTGAGAAAGTTAGTGAACTCTGCTCATCTCCCACAGCGCCCCCCACTCCCCACTGCACCTGCTGTAGCTTCTTTCAGTGCATCTATGTACCTTGTGTCATTCCCCCAGGACTCTTTGACAGCAAGTCCTTCTAATTTTATTTTATTTTATTTTTTTAAAGATTTTATTTCTTTATTTGACACAGAGAGAGAGAGATCACAAGTAGGCAGAGAGGCAGAGAGAGAGGAGGAAGCAGGCTCCCTGCTGAGCAGAGAGCCCGATATGGGCCTCGATCCCAGGACCCTGAGATCATGACCTGAGCCGAAAGCAGAGGCTTTAACCCACTGAGCCACCCAGGCGCCCATCCTTCTACTTTTAAAAGGGTAAAAATTTAAAAGGGTAAAACAGTAGTACCCAGCCCGTTGGGGTCATTGTGAAGAATACATGAATTAAGGCACATAAAGCCATTGGTATGATCTTTGGCAATTAGGAAGCACTCAATAAAATAGTACCTAATCACCTAGCAAGCCTTCCCTTTCCTTTTAAGTAACGGGCTGCTTTTAAATAGTTTTCACACAGTAATATGGGTGGAAAATCTTAGTTAGACCTGCATTTCTTCACTCCTTCTCATCCCCTCCACCACCCTCAGCATTTTCTCTTTCTGTATGCATTTTCTTAGCATAAACTTACCATTTTAATCATTTTAAGCATATAATTCAGTGACATTAAATACATTTACATTTTTGTGCTATCATCCCATCCTCTAATTCCAGAACCTTTTTCATCCTCCCACACTGAAACCCTAGACCAATCAAACATGACCTCCCCACTCCCCCTCCTCCCCCACCACTCCCGGCAAACACTGTGCTACTTTCTGTCCCTATGAACGTGACTACTCTACGTATCTCAGGTGAGTAGAAACATGCAATCTTGGTCCTTTTCTAAGTGGCTTATTTCCCTCAGCACAGTGTCCTCAAGTCTCAGCCACACTGTTGCAGGAGTAGGGATTTCCTTCCTTTGTTAGGCTGCATAGTATTCCATTCTATGTTTATGGCGTACTTTGCTTATCTATTCATCTGTCAGTATACACTTCCACTGTTCCCACGTTCGGCTTCTGTGAACAGTTCTGCTGCGAATATGGGTGTGTGGGTATCTCTTCGAGTTCCAGTTTAGAATTCTCGTGGGTGAAGACACAGACATGCAATTGCTGGTGGTCTACTAATCTGGAGAGTCCCTCATCTAAAAAAGAGGAGCCTTACTCTCCCTCTGTCCCCTCTGTCAAGCTGGTGAGGCCGTAGCCAGTGAGAGCAGCACCCCAGCCACCTTCTGGATCCAGGAGGGCGTGGCAGGATTGCCTTGTTGTCTTCAAAAAGTTGAAATGGCGTAGGTTATAGAGCTCATCTTGCTCTAAAGCAGACCTCCTGTTTCCTAGACTCCGTTTCATCACAGTGAAGGGCTTTCCTGCCCTATCTACACAGCACTTAAAGAGAAAACTTTATTTTCTCCCATCCTGCCGGTGACCAAGGATCAGAGAATAAAGAGGGGATTACAGGGTGGACTGTCTGCAATGATAACTTATTTTTCCTCTAGTTGTTTCCAACCCAGCACACCGTGTCATTAACTTTGACTGTGGTCATCACTTTGGCTTCAGGTTTAATTTATTTTGACTAGGAATATTGTCCTGGGAAACACTACAATTTCCTGAAGAGACTGCAAATCAGCAGTCTTGTCTAAAATCATACATGGCCATTATCTTTCCTCTGCTTGAAAGATGTACAAAGGCAGTATGTTATTGTGAGGCGGGAGGTTTTCTTTATTTAGTGTCTGCCTTTTGGCTGAGCTATAAGGTAAGGCAATTAGATACCCAACACTTACAACAGATATGTTTAACTTCCCTGATATGTCCTGCAGAGGTTAAGTGAACACAAAGATAATAGACTTTACCTGGCAGTTAGGCGGTTCAGACTTCAAACCTTTTAGACTGTGTAAGCGATGATGGCGAGACAAGAAACAATGTGCTCATTTACTGCTCAAAACTGCCCTGAGCCAGAATATTCCAGGTAGCATCATTCCCACCTGTGAGGTCCACAAGAAATGGGTACTAAACAGCTTTTTATGCAAGGCTTTTAGGTTTTTTTGATCAAGAAGCAGCTGAATCAATGTGACCCCCTCTAGGAGGCAGTGTTGTGTAGTGGAGAGGTGGTATGAGTCCCCTTGGTTAGGTTTCTACCAGCCTTTCTTACCAGCTATGTGACCTTAAATGCTTCATATCTCAGTTTCTTCACCTGAAAAGTATAGACATTACTAGCATCTACCGGGTATTTCTTGCCATTGCAGGGTAAGTGGCATCCAAAAAAGAATGCACCAAAATGTCACTGAAAAAAATAGGTGTTAAAAAAAAAAGGATACCTGGATGGCTCAGTTGGTTAAGCAACTGCCTTCAGCGCAGGTCATGATCCTGGAGTACCAGGATCGGGTCCTACATCGGGCTCCCAGCTCCATGGGGCTTCTGCTTCTCTCTTGCTGACCTTCTCCCCTCTCATGCTCTCTCTCTCAAATAAATAAATAAAATCTTTAAAAAAAAATAGGTGTTTGGGAGCATTATCTTGGAAAATGAGCTAAAAATTATAAAACTGTCTAACATTTAATGAAATTTAAAATTTTAACTATACAGTTATTCTCAGGGGGGAAAAACCAGCACATAAATCACTTAGGAGGTTTTTGCTAATTTTTTCAAACAAAACTGTAGGGTAGCACTACCCAACATCCTTCATTTCATATTTGACCCCAAGGGAACATTATCCGGATACATACTTTGCAAAACCCCTCTGTGTGTAACTGGTTTGCAGTGACCTCCCGTTGGAAGCACTTGTCATTATTCTGATCATTGTTTTCTTCAACCATCAGCAGATTACATCATCTGAATCTGCATTTGCCAACCACTTCCCACTCACTCTAGTAACTTCTGTATCACTTTCCTCAATTTCATGAAATCCTAAATGTTTGGCAGATTGTGCTTTGACCTTTTGCATTGCATTCGCCTTACGATTTCATTGTACAGTTTCACCGTTAATATCTAACAAGCAACGAGGTTAAGAGCCACAAAGGGGACTGACCCACGGCCAGACAGATGTCAGAGTCAAACAGGAAGGGGTCTTTGAATGGAGACTGATTTTAATAAAGGGCAGCTCAATATGACAATTTCTGCCTTCCTGACATCTTTTAACTACAGAGATTTGGAAGATGAATGCTAAGGGAGGAGAGACCCTTTGTTTCTCATTAAATTGCTAAACCCACACCATGTGCCTGTGAATAGCATGTGCTTTAGTTGTTAAGAAATTTTCTCAGTATTGGGACGCCTGGGTGGTTCAGTTGTTTGAGCGTCTGCCTTCAGCTCAGGTCATGATCCCAGAGTCCTGGGATCCAGTCCCGCATTGCCGGGTCCTTGCTCAGCAGGGAGAGCCTGGCTTCTCCTTCTCCCTCTGCCTGCTGCTCTGCCTGCTTCTGTGCGCACTCTCTTTTCCTGACAAATATATAAAATCTCTTTTTTAAAAAAAGAAATTTTCTCAGCATTTACTTATGAGGCTCTCCATGTTCACAAAGGTGTTAAAGGCATTTAAACACACATTAATAATATAGGCTGGGGGGGCGCGCCTGGGTGGCTCAGTGGGTTAACCCTCTGCCTTCAGCTCAGGTCATGATCTCAGGGTCCTGGGATCAAGCCCTGCATCCGGCTCCTTGCTCAGCAGGGAGCCTGCTTCCCCCTCTTCCTCTGCCTGCCTCTCTGCCTACTTGTGATTTCTCTCTCTCTCTAATAGATAAATAAAATCTTAAAAAAATAATATAGGCTAAGAAGCTTATTGTCCCTAAATCAAGTCCCCCTTTCCATCAATAAGCACCACACTTAGAGAATAAAAGCATCTTTCACTTCCCAACCTACCTCCATTCCTCACTCCCCTTTCTCCTTATTTATCTTCTTTTAGTAACACTTATTCCCATCCGACATGGCATACATTTACATATCTGTGTTTTGTCTGTCTTCTGCCACTAGAATCTAAACTCCAGAGGCCAAGGACTTGGTCTGTTCATTGGTGAATCCCTGGCACCAAGAACAAAGCCTGGCACATAGTAGGTGTATGGTAAGTATTTGTTGACCAGATGATGAATGGAAGATTCCTCTCATCCTCCTCAATTCAGGGCCCCAGTGTCCAGGAGCCATCATAACAACCCAAGGTAAGAGATCCTAGTGCACAATGGCCTGAAAGAGCCCCTAGTGTGAATAAAGAAGGGACACTGTGCAAATCCTGTGGAGCAAAGATAGTATGGAGATCCCAAGAAGCACACAGTAGATGAAAGACTGTGGATAGTCATGGAAATGCAAGTGCTCTCTGCCGCTAGATTCAATGCAGAGGGAATAGAAGTGAGTTCTCCTGTGGGGCAAAACAGGAAACTTGGGGAATTCTCCCTCCTAAAAGGAAAGGATTTGTTTTTGAGTCACAGTGTTGTGGTAAGAACCATCCTCTGAGCGTCAGGAAACCCACGCACTGGTCTCACTTCTGACACTAATTGGGTCTGTAACTCAGGAAAGTCACCCCAAACTTCCAGGGCTTTACAACTTCATTGTTTAATATTGAAATAATAATAGTTTTCTATATTGGGGTAAATAAAATATTAAAAGTAGGGGAGGATGGGAGGCTTTGGGTGCCATAAGTGGAGGGGCATATGGGAATTCTCAGCACTTCCCCCTCAATTTTGCTGCAAATCTAAAACAGCTCTAAAAAGTGATAGACACATTAAAAATTTATATCAAAAATTAGGCCTATATATTTCTTTTTACTTCTAAAAAACAATACCAGAACACTTAAAATTATATATATAATTACAGATATGGCTCCCAGGCTATTTCTATTTGATAGTGCCGCTCTACAATCTGAGAGAAGAAAATGTTTCTCTGATCAAACACTGCTTGTTGCAATACTCTGTGCCATGTCATGAAGCTCATGATCAAAGTGACCATATTGAGATTTCATGTAGCGTATGGTATATAAAAACCCATTTAATTGGCATTTCTTACATGTATTTGATCATGGAATCTATTTTCCCCTGAGTGCCTATTAATACCTCTCAGTTCTGAGGAAGACATTTTGGAAAACAGTGCTCTGGACTTGCTGTAAATGCTTTCTGGGTCCCAATAATTTGCGAAATTATGGATCTATGTTTGTGGAAGGAAGCAACGGGCAAGTTTCCAAGATGCTTGTTCAAACAGGGAGAATTTTCAGGAGAAATCTTGTTCTTCACCATCTATTCCTGGGAGGGATGGCAGCTGATTACGTGCGGAAGGGGCAGAGAAAGGTCCTGGAGCACATAACTGGGTTGAGGGATTGAGGAGGAGAGCTCAAGTTTGGAGGGTCTTCTCAGAAGCCTTGGGTTAATTATACTCTAAAACCTCAGTTCTCTACTGCTTGCTCAACTTGATGCCCTCAAGAAATCAGCACCACAGGAAACACCAAATCCCAACTAGAGCATGCAGTGAGGGAGCCCTCAGAGGAGTCTAGAAACATGATGTTCCAAGAGGAAACACTAGGAGTGGCTGGAGAGCTACAGAAGTTCCACAGTTGAGAGAACACATCCCATGTCAGGGAGTCAAACTCAGACAGGCTGGGGGTCCCCCACACTTCCCACCCTCTCACCTCCACGCCTCCAGGGAGCGGCTGAGGAGAAGCCCTCAAGGGCTTATCTAGCCAGATAAAGCAGCGAAGCCACAGCCTGTGGCCTCTGACAGAGATTGCTGAGGGGGGTGATAAGAAACCTATTTCTGGTGCCTGACATTTCTGCCTTGGTTCCATGCAGGTCCCAAGCTGTGCACTCTATTGCCTAGGATTGCTGGGGTTCCATGACGAGTAGAAGTTTTTCCTGGATGAACCTCAAAAATTCTCCTATTGCTTACCAACTTCTCCCCTGTCCTCTGTAACTGCCAAAATATTGTATTATAAAATGCACTGCTTTTTCTAAGCTCCAAGCATTTATTCTGAATTAACAGTTTTTGCAGCTTTATTTAAATACAATTTATGTATAGTAAATTTCACCAATTTTAACTGTGAATGAATTTTAGTAAATGTGCAGTCATGCAACCACCACCATGATTACACTTCGGAAGACTTCCATAACCCCCAAATTTTCTTCAGGCCCCTTTTCACTCAATTCCCTTCCCTACCCTCTGCCCCAGGAGACCACTGGTGTGCTTGTTGCCACTATAGTTTTGCCTTTTCTAGACTTTCATGTAGACAGAACCATATAGAACAGTGTATGATATTTCAATTTTGGCTTCTTTCACTTAGATAGATGCTTTTGAGATTCATCTGTGTTACTATATCAGTTCTTGGTTCCTTGCAGTTGTCACTATTCCATTGTATATGACCATTTTCTTTCTCTCTCTCTTTTTCCTTTTAAAATGGTTATTTGGATTGTTTCCAGTTTGGGACTTTTATGAAATAATAATACTGTGAGCCTTCATGTATATGCTTTCCATGGACTTATGTTTTTATTTCTCTGAGGAACATATCTAAGAGAGGAACTGAGAGGTCATATAATAGGTGAATTTTAACATTTTAAGAAACTTCCTTTTGTGAAATGGTTTTATCGTTTTGCATCCCCACCAGCTGTGTATGAGATTTCCAATTGCTCCATATCCTCACCAACACTTGTTAATGTTACTCTTTTTAATCTTCACTATTCTGGCATGGGAGTAGCAGTCTCTCAATGTGGTTTTAAGCTGCATTGCTCTAATTACCAATGCTGTTGAGAATCTCTTTGTGTGCTTTCTTACCACCTATATATTTTCCTTTGTGCAGTGTCTATTCAAATATTTTTTCCCATTTTATCATTGGATGGTTTTTTTTTTACAAGAATCATCTCTGTTTTATTTATTCTACAGAGTAATGATTTAAATTGAATACATTTGGGCACAGTAAATATTTGACATGAAAAGTAGTTGTATCAGAAGAGGCATCAGAAAAATAGTAGGTCATCTGACACATAATCACTAAAAAATACTTTTCTGTCTGATCATTTAAGTGTTACAAATCCTGAGAATGTTAAACACTGAACAAACTAGGTACTACTTATAATTAAATCTTGCTTGCAAATCATCCGTTAAAAAAATGCCTTGAGGTACAAATCACCTATGTATTAAACATGTGTCTTTTACATTTTACAAAGAATTTAAACAAATATATCAAACAATTAAAGTTAAGTGGCTCTTAAAACAGCTATTAGTCAGGTTCAAGGACACACTGTTCCACAATTTCCCGTAAGTTGGGGTTTTCCATTGCAGCTGCCACTCGCTCTTTGTCATTTATCTGCTTGTTGATGTCTTCCTCTGTTGAGTGGGTTCCTTCAGAAATGTAGATTTCCAACTTACGTTTAAACGGTAAACACCGCTGAAGTTTTACTCTTAAGCACAGCCCAATAAGGGTTGCCAAAGAGCAGTGAGGTACTGTTGGTGTGAACCTGATAATAACCAAATAGTCTTCTTCGTTTATCTCCTGAACCTCCACACTACTTTCTGTTACCACTTCCAGTTCTTCTAAAGTATTGGGCTTCTCTGGGTCCCGGATAGTTCGAATCAAATCATAAACTTCTAGCGCTTTCTCTTCCATGATCCGGGGCTGCCGGGCAGCTCCCCGCTCAAAGAGGTCGGAGAGCCACAGAACTCTGCTCAGCGTCCAGGAGAGCAGCCCGGACACCTGCTCCATCCTCACGCTCCACCATCCCTGGTGACTGTCCCACCCGAGCCACCTTCTCTCAGCAGCGGGCCTCGCGATTTATCAGCTTCCTGGTCTTCAAATGGGCGGAGACAAGCCGCAAGGTCCAGGACAGCAGAAAATAGGCGGGACCCGACGGAGTAGCGCGGAGGACCTAGGGAACTCATTGGATGGTGTTATTGAGTTACAAGAGAACTTTATGTTATCTGAATACAAGTCCTTTTTTGAATATATTCCTTACAGATATTTTCTCTTAATGGCTTTTCTTTTCATTTCCTTATGTGTTTTGGCAAGCTAATGTTTTTAGGCTTTTTAAAGTCCAATTTACTAATTTTTCCTTATGGTTCAAGCTCTTGTGTTCTACATAAGAAACTTTACCTTATCCACGATCACAAAGATTTTCTCCTATGTTTTCTTCTAGAAAGTTTATGGTGTTAGCTTTTAGATTTAGGTCTACAGTCTGTTTTAACTTAAATTTTGTATATGCTTTCTTAATCTAGAAATCCAGTTATTTCAGCATAATTTATTGAAGACTATCTCCATTTCTTACCTTGGCAACTTTATCAAAACTCAGTTGACCATATAAGTGTGGGTCTATATTTCTGGACTCCCAACTCTGTTGCATTAATCCATGCCTATCTTTACACCACCACCATACTGTCCTGATTATTGTATCGTTTACAGTAAGTCCTCAAACCAGACAGAATTAAGTCCTCCAACTTTGTTTTTTTTAAAAATTGGTTTGGCCATTCTCGATCCTTTGTAGTCTTTCTTTCTTTTTTTCTTTTTTCTTTTCTTTCTTTTTTTATTTTTAATCTCTACACTTACCACAGGGCTAAGATCAAGAGTTGCACGCCCCACTGACAGAGCCAGCCAGGCTTCCCTATAGTGGTACATTTTTAATAATATTTAATATCTGGGACATATAGCATGGGTAATGCCAAACAGTTTTATAGACAAAGGAGCCACAGATACAAAAATGTGGGTGAACTGTCTGACTTGACATGATGAGGGTGGGTTCCTGTCTCTTTGTGATCATATCTCATTTTCCTACTGGAATGTCAATTTCAAAAGAGCAGGGACTGTGTATGGTTTCTTCACCTCCAAATCCCCAGTAAAATGGTGCTCATGGTCAGTTTCAACAAATATCTGTTGAACAGAAAAAGGAATCGGGTCCCAGAGAAGTCCAGTGACTTGTTTCTGGTATCAAAGACAATGGCAGAACTACATGCAGAACTTCAGTGCCCAAACTGTCGATTTAATATTTTATACTTAATATTTAATATATAAAAATATTTAATATTTTTCCATCATACAATATGCACGTGGGAGACAGAGGAAGAAGGGGAAGGAAGGAAAAGGTGAATGAGAGAGGAGGTAGATAAGAACATTATTGGAAGGATTTTTTTAAAAGGCCTTTGATTTGGTACCATCTATAGCCTGCAGCTCCTAGCCACGAAACATTTACAAATTTATTCTTTCTTGTTTGAGACCCTTTTTAACATGCAGAGGAATACACAGCTGATTCATAGATCTAAAACCACAGCCTAAGCAGAACACAACATTTTCTTCCCGAGCGTGATGCTACGAAAGTAGAAAACAGATACACAAAGCCAGAAGGGATCCTTGGGGTCAGCAGCAGATGGACCCTCCTTGACCGGCAGTCCTATTTGGAAAGTTCTTCAGGGAGCAGTATTTGGCAGTGTCCAAACTCATCCCCATCAACCAATTTAATTCAGAAAGGACTTCTGTATTTAAAAAAAAAAAAACCTCTTAAACTATAGTTTTTGTTTTTAAATCTGGAAAACTAGGTGTAAAAAAACAAAACAAAACAAAACAACATGCTGTTACTCCGAAAAGGAAAGGAAGTGGAGAACAGGATAAGGAATGGACATCAGTTGGGATGCGGAGGTAGCTCCAACTTCCCAACCTCTAATTCATGAGGCATGTAATCTCCTTAAACAATGATTACAGATACTAAATGTACATTCGAAGGGGCTGGAATTGTCATTAATTACTCTGCAATATCCCGTGGACCAAATCCTCCCCTCAAGTAAATACATGTGGCTTCCACTGAAATTAGTGGGTGTCACTTACAGGTAACTGAAAGAATTTGGTTCTGTGAACTCACAAGGCCCTGTGAAGACTGGGATTTATAAACAACAGTTAAGGAAGATTTCTCCCAGATAGCAGTGAGCAATAGGGAAGAAATTAAATGTCTTTATTTCAACCCAGTCAAAAAAACAAAAACAAAAACAAAAACAAAAAATAAAAAACTGTGTCTAGACTTTGTTCAGGGCAAGATGCTAGGTACTGCTGGGGGAATCCAAGCTAAGTCATGGACACCCTGCCTTGACCTCTGGCAGATCTGCAGGTGAGAGGCCTGACCAACATCTCTTGCACCTGGTTCATTTCCTCTATTCTCAGCTTAAACGTCACTTTCTCCAGATGAGATCAGGTCTTGCTGAGAAGATGCATCATGTTTGTAATTACTGGTTTAATGGTGGTTTCCTCCTTCAGCTCCAAGAAGAGAGCGATCACATTTATCTTATCATAGAGGCTGTGGATATCTTGGTTAAGAACAAAGGTTCTGAAGTCAGTAGCCCGTGTTCAAATCTCAGTTCTGACACTCACTCTTTGTGTGACTTTGGACAGAAGATGACTATTTTAAGTCTATAAAATAACAGAACTAGAAATAAAATTACTCTGAGGCATGTGAGCAATGATCTAGATTCTAGACAGAACTACTGCTTTCTTTGGAGCATAATTTTGAAGCTTCTTAAAAGAGATTTGATAGTTGAGAGACAACTCAAATCTTTCTTTCTCTTTCCTCTTGAGAAATGCTAAGTTCAGGGGTGCCTGGGTGGCTCAGTCCACTAAATTGTCTGTCTTTGGCTCAGGTCATGGTCCCAGGGTCCTGGGATTGAGCCCCACTTTGGGGTCCCTGTTCAGCGGGGAGCCTGCTTTTCCCTCTCCCTCTGCCTGCCGCTCCCCCTGCTTGGGCACTCACGTTCTCTCTCTCTCTCTCTCTCTCTCTCTGTCAAATAAGTAAATAAAATCTTTAAAAAAGAGAGAGAGAGAGAAATGCCAAGTTCAGATGTTATTCCTTGTGCCACCACATCACTTTTCACTTGTCCTCCAGGCAGTCAGCTTTAAATGTAGCACATTCCTACCTCAGGGTCTTTGCACTTTTGTTCCCTCCACCTAGAACACTCTTTCTCCAGAGAGTGATATGGCTCACTTCTCCACCTCATCCAGGCCTCCTAAGTTATTACCTCCTCAGAGGAGCTTCTCTAATTACCCTAGCTAAAATAGCCTCTCTCCATCCCATCACTCTGTCTACCTTTTTCCATGATACTCATCCCTACCTGGCATCTGTATGGTAACTTACTTTTATCTATATCTGCCACTAGAAATGTAAGCACTCTGAGGGCAGAGATGCTGCTTTGGTTACTGCCATATCTCTAGCACAAAGAACACTGGTACGCAGTAAGTGCTCAATGAAAAGTCAGTATAGAATAAACGAATCTCAATCTTCTTTTCTCATGGTGAGACACTGGACAGTGTTGTTCTTGGGCAGGGCACACTCCCATGGGGGGTACACAGATCATGGCAAATCTTAAAATTAATTTTCTGACAAGTAAAATAAATGGTGCCATTTTGCTTTAGATGGGAATGGGGCATGGAATTTAGAAGCATTTGACAATGGTGGGAGTGATGAAATCAGCCATTTAAAGATCCCAAAGCTCTTCTAAGGGAAAATATATCTGCATCTTACAAGAACACAGAGCAAATCAAATTTTAAATTTTAAAATTTTATTTTGTATAAAGAACCTTGATTTTTTCCTAGACTTCTACTCTGTAGGTAATATCATGCCTTTCATTCTTTGCATCTCAACTTAGATAAAACTTCCCTCTTTAAAACTTCTCCATGACTGCCTCAAATTGGGCTTATGTGCCCCCCCATATGTCCCCATGGAACCTCAAACTTACCCTATCAGGGCTCTTAACACCATGTATTGTAATTGCCTGTTTACTCCTTTATAACCCTTATCCCATCCCTCACCCCCCTACCCCACCATTGTTGCCTCTTCACCTCCCACCCCCCAGGTCATAAGCTTTAGGAGAGACAAGCACAATGTACAGACTTTGATAAATAACAAAAATGGCGGTGTGATTTTTTAGGCACTTTATTCTGGGTACCTGTAGTTTGGTGGAAGTCATGAGTGGCCAAGTCTAGGAGATCAGCATCGTTTTCTTGCTTTCCTCTGTATTACACACTGGCCCACAGATAGAATTAGAAAATGGGGTGCTGTATCAGTGAGCACACATGTCACAACAAAATTTATAGTGTTGACAAGGGAAAGGGGCATATTCTGGAAGCCCTCAATAGCTCACAGTTCATACTCAGGGAGGAGGAATGTTTTCAACAATTGAAGAAGCTGTGAAGTTTCAGCTCCTAGCACTGCAGTCCCTGGGAATGGCCACTCCTGTGAGCATGGGCAAGCCCCTTACTCAAGGCGGAAGCTCTGATGAGGGAGTTTCAGGTTGGATACCATTTCCAGCTGTATGATTCTCTCCCCATCAAGAAACGGGTCAAAGGCAGTAAGCAAGAAGAGCATTATTAGAGGAGTAACCTGAGTCCTCATCAACTTATACAGAAACAGAAATCATTTGTGTCCTTGGTGCCTCCCAGTCTATTATGTCAATCGTGGCAAGAGAAAGTCAAGTCTAGAGCCATCACTCCCCCAATATCTTGACTAGGGACAGCTTAGAGCAAGTTTCTAGGGCCCATATATTTCACTCAGTTCCACTTTCCAAAAAGAAAAGAAAAGAAGGGCGCCTGGGTGGCTCAGTGGGTTAAAGCCGCTGCCTTCGGCTCAGGTCATGATCCCAGGGTCCTGGGATCGAGGCCCACATCAGGCTCTCTGCTCAGCAGGGAGCCTGCTTCCTCCTCTCTCCTCTCTCTCTGCCTGCCTCTCTGCCTACTTGTAATCTCTCTCTCTGTGTCAAATGAATAAATAAAATCTTTAAAAAAAAAAAAAAAAAAAAGAAAAGAAAAGAAAAGAAAACAAACAAACTCCATAATGACAAAGACTACAAAAGCAAAAATTCAAAAAAAAATTAGTTAAATCAAGGATAGCAGCAATTGAAAAGCCTGAGCGACTCAAGGCAGAATGTGCGGTGCACTGATGACAAAGACCCTTCGTGAATACAATGGGATGGGAAGTCCCAACCATCTGCCTAGATGTGTGCACATGGGATGAGTTTCCAACATTGTCAAGTATTGCATATGAGCGAGCTATCTTAGTGGAATATTCCACAAACTCAACAAAAAATCTGAATACCTAATTTTAGAAACCTTTAATAAACCCACTTATTCACTAGTAAGTGAGCTGTAGTATATAACAGTGAATACCCAGAGACTCTAGAATAGGAAGGTCTTCCATTGTCTTCCATTCAATGCCCAACAGATGGATCCTTTCAGATCTTACATGAACCTTGAGAAACACTGCAATAGGACAATTATCCAATCAATTAAAAATTTTAGCTTCCAATATAGTTAACTGCTTATGAGAAGGATAAAAAATATGAACAGGCCCCGGGGAGCTTATAAGCTAGTAGGCACTCAATAAATATTTAAAGAAATCACGTATTCGAGATCAAAGGAATGTAAATGACTAGTATTGTTGGAAAGAATGAAAATGTTTTCATTATGTGCAGAATTTCATCTGCAATTCTGAGAATAAATGCAATCCTTTCAACACTCTGGTCTCAAGATTTATTTTACTGTATCTAGGGGCACCTGATGGCTCAGTCCGTTGAGTATCTACCTTTGGCACAGGTCGTGATCCCAGGGTCCTGGGATTGAGCCCTGCATCAGGCTCCCTGCTCAGCGGGAAGCCTGCTTCTGCCTGCCATTCTGCCTGCTTATGTTCTTTCTTTCTCTCTCTCTCTCTCTGTCAAATAAATACATAAAATCTTTTTTAAAAAAGATTTATTTTATTGTATGTAAAACCCAATGACCTGTATCAGTGTCATCCATTAACATGTGCAAGATAAACTACAATGGGAATAGCATCCTGGAGACTAGGTATGACTCTGCAGTAATAAAACAGACCCGAGGTCTGGGTTTCCAGTTAATTTGACAACACGTGTAGATAAGCATGAACCATAATTCTATAATATGCTCGAGGCTCAGGAATACATGCATCAATTAGTACATGGAAGTAACTGTAAAACACTGAGATTTGATCCAGTCCTTTACGTCTTGTACACCTGCTATGAGAATATCCGCAGTAAAAGAAAATCAGACCCAATGAATAATTCACAACACGAATTCTCTCAAGTGGGTGGGAAGTAATCAGCTATAACACAGACTCCTTCCCAAAATGGGAAACTAAAGATTCTAAGCTAACCACAGGCTGCTGCAGAGCTGATATTAATTTGCTGGTTGCCCGTAGTACTACCAAAATGTACAGTGGGCTGTAGGAAACTCTTTTCTTTGCTGTTGCCTTTCTTTTTCTTTTCTCTGTGCAGGCCGTAAAGAGATGGTAAATCATGTGACAACATGGAACCTGAGAAATAATGCAAGGCTACTTTTAGCGTAATCTATAGAGCATATGCCAGTTTTGCTTTTCTACCCCAAACTGCTTGACTTGTATCCTTGACCTTGATGCCTGTGACTTCATCTATTTTCTTTTTTTTCTCAGAGAACCTTAAAGGTCAGAGGACTGCAGAATGAGAGTAGGAGCCAATGAATGGCTGTCTTAATCATGTTTTTAGACTCTCTGTATCTTGTGATGCTTTGACATTTTGAGGGACCTTAAGGATCCAAGGGAGAGTGCCCCTGCCAGGGCTAGCTAACTCCTAAAGATAATATCTGACTTCTGATCACAACTTTCCTGTGCAAACCAGTTAGTCCTGAGTGCATAGCCCCTAAGCATCTCCTTTATCTAACTCTTACACACCAAGCCAATATTCCTCATCCCTAAATCATCTCATGGCCTGGTACCAGGCAACTAGAGACTTCCCTTATAATCCAAATGGCACAGGAATCACTCAAGCTAGCCAATCTTAGCTGTTGACTCTGCCTTACCTTACCTTTTCTGCAGAAACCCCAACAAAGTCATTGACTTAGGCTCTCCTCTTGCTCCTTTCTGCCTCCTGACCAAACCTGGTGCTCCTCATATGGCCCTGCGTGACATGGCATGCCCCCTCTTAGGAAATGTAATAAATTCCTCTTTCAATGGTATTGGCTTCCCTATGTTGTCCCTCAGTCACCTCACAAATTAGAATCCCATGGGTACAAATGAGACCATGGCCTTTTGTAGTTATTTTTAGGGACATGCTTGCTTGGCCTCAAATCTGACTTAGAAATAATCTACTTTCATCAAGACATCACAAGTGACTAAAACACAAAGCCCAGGATGGGAGCCAGGCACTCTCTTCATCTCTGCCTATTTCCATGGTGATGCATGGGGAAACACTCTCTTATTGACTTTCTATCATGGCACCAAGTCCCGAAAGCTTGTGTGACCTACTGAAAAAAAGTAGGAATGCAGGTCAGTAGAGGAAGGGAAAAAGTAGAGCCCTGCTCTCCTTATTCCTCATGTGGAGCCACCAGAATAACACCACCAATGACCATGATAGCTGTGAACATTTATTCACTGAGTGCCTGGCTCTGTGCCCAGTATTTTCCACACACCATCTCACTGAACCCTCACAACAAGTCTAGGAGGTAAGTGCTATCCTTTTCCCATTTTAGAGAAGAGAATTTAGAGATGAAGATCACTGGTCCAAGAGCACATATCTGGTAACTGGTGACCTGGGACCAGACAAATCAACTCTAACCTATAGCCCAGGCTCTAAACCCATACTCTATACTACATCTGTCAAAGCTGAATGAGGTTCCATCTCATTTATGACACAGAATTCAAGAGCACAGTTTTTTTGTGTGAATCAAACATCAGTCTGGGGGCCTCTGGGTGGCTCAGGGGTTAAAGCCTCTGCCTTCAGCTCAGGTCATGATCTCAGGGTCCTGGGATCAAGCCCCGGATCAGGCTCCCTGTTCAGAGGGGAGCTTGATTCTTCCTCTCTCTCTGCCTGACTCTCTGCCTACTTGTGATCTCTCTCTCTCTGTCAAATAAATAAATAAAATCTTAAAAAAAAAAAAAGAAAGAAACATCGGTCTGAAAACCTCAACCCCTGGTTGACTGGTGGATGGTGCCATATTGCCTTCCAAACCAAACATACTTTTGATAGATACTCACAAGTAGGGCCAGCTCCAACAACGTTGTGAAATAGGCAGCCCTCCTGATTTGTGGTGATTGCTTTTCCTAGAATTCAGTGTTCTCACTATAATTGCAAATAAACCAGATGACTCCCAACATTGTCTTCTGTGGTCTATGCCTTAGGCTCCAAATTATTTCCTTATATCTCTAAACCCATCAGAATTCCCATTCCCTCCTTTTTTGAAATCCATCAAGAGTTCTAGGTTTAAATGGACCTGGGTTCTAATTTTTAGCTGTGTGACCTCAATCTCCATTTTCCTCATCTATAAAACTGCTACGGTAGCACGCAGCTTTTTTTTTTTTTATAAAGATAAAAATGTTATGTCATGTGTGCTGTGCCAAGATCAATTCTTATCATGTCACTGATGCTTGATAATGATAGTTCGGTCATGAGGAATAGTTCTCTAATTTTCATATGTGTTATTTCAAGATAAAGTAATAATATTGGTTTCTTTTTTGTTTAAGGATTTTATTTATTTGTCAGAGAGAGAGAGAGAGAGAGAGATAGGGAGAAAGCACAAGCAGGGAGAGTGGCAGGCAGAGGGAGAAGCACGCTCCCCACTGAGCAAGGAACCTGATGTGGGACTTGATCCCAGGACCCTGGGATCATGACCCAAGCTGAAGGCAGACACTTGACAGACTCAGCCACCCAGGCATACCATAACATTGGTTTCTAGAGCCACAAAAGCTCAGCCTCTTTACAGGGTAGACAAATTTCACAAAGATGGCTTTATAAGCCAGCCATGAAAGTAACCACTGACCTAGCATATCTGGGTCAGGAATTTAAAGAAATATGGGAAGTTCTGCTAAAACCAGACAGTAGAATAAATGAAAATTAAGCAATGGATCTAAGAAGAGAATTTAGTCTATTTTATAATTTTGCCAAACGTCCACAGCTCTCACATCATAAAATTCTAGAAAGAATGTTTTTAAATACATTCAGCAGAACTGATACAGGGAAAAAGCAGGAAAGCAAGCATCATAAGACAGAAGGCTTCATCTCTGCTCTGCCTCTTGTTGGCCATGTGATCTTGGATATATCACTTGATCTCTGTGGATGTCAATTTCCTTCTCTGTAAAATGAGAGTATTGGACCAGATAGTTCTGGACATTTCTTTCAGTTGTACCATTCTATGAGGTGATGAGTCTGACTCTACCATCGTCCCTCCCCTTGTTCTCTGGAGATACTGTTACCATAATAATTGCTGTTGCCCCCAAATAATATCATGTAGCAGAGTCCAGTCACGCACAGGAATTCCAGGCACTGTGACTGTGAATTCTAATCCCTCTTGGGTCACGCCATCATTGAATGACCTTGGGCAGGGCACGTAACTTCAGCTAACTGCCTCAGATGCTTCACCAGACAAAACCCTCAAGGGGTTTACAGGATAAATTTCCCACTCCTTTCACTCCACAAGTTGCCCTACAAATGCCTTTAAAATACTTACTTGGTGCCACCCATAACAAATCATGAAATTAGGGTGTTTCCCTGAATAATTTTCAATCATGGTATATCCCCACTTCCAACATAGAAGCCTCTTTCTCCCTATTCAAACCATAGCCATCTTTCAAAGGAGACTAAATTTAGATAAAAACTTAAAAGGCTGAAAAATTGGTCAAATTTGTAACAAACTCAAGGCTAGGAAGGAGAGCTAACATACATTGTACAAAATAACCACCATGATTTCAATAAGCTGAAATAGAGAGAGGAAAGCAAGGAGATTTAATGTCAACTTTCAGCAAACATTTTTGAGCAGATGTGTCTTATAATAGGACTGGTGCTATAATCCTTGACCTAAATGTAATGGACAAGAAATTTAATATTTCTTTAAATAATAATAAAATAATGATAGCCATTTATTGTGCAAATACTATGTTTTAGGGATTATGCCAAGGGCATTATATATCATGTCCATGAGAATGCTTTCAGCTGTTAAGTTATTATTATTATTTTTTAAAGATTTGATTTATTTATTTGACAGAGAGCAAGAGAGCACAGGTAGGCAGAGCAGTAGGAAGAGGAAGAGGGAGAAGCAGGCTCTCCGCTGAGCAGGGACCCTGATGTGGGGACTCGATCCCAGGATCCTCAGCTGAAAGGAAGGCTAAGCAGATGGCGTCTAAGATAGACTGTTGTCCTCCAATTTCATTCTCTATGAACTGACTTGTGTTACATTTTTACTATGGTCATTTTTTTTTAAAGATTTTATTTATTTATTAGAGAGAGAGAGAGTGAGAGAGAGAAAGCATGAGAGGGGGGATGGTCAGAGGGAGACTCCCCACTGAGCAGGGATCCCTATGTGGAGCTCAAGCCTGGCACTCTAGGATCATGACCTGAGCTAAAGACAGACACAACCCAGGGGCGCCTGGGTGGCTCAGTGGGTTAAGCCTCTGCCTTCAGCTCAGGTCATGAGCTCACGGTCCTGGGACTGAACCCCACGTTGGGTTTCCTGCTCAGCAGGGGGCCTGCTTCCTCCTCTCTCTCTGCCTGCCTCTCTGCCTACTTGTGATCTCTCTCTCTCTGTGTCAAATAAATAAATAAAATCTTTAAAAGAAAAAAAAAAAAACAGACAGACACAACCCACTGAGCCACCCAGGCGCCCACTACGGTCATTTCCACTGAACACTCTGGAGTGCAATTTAACTTCTATTTTAGTTTTGTTAATACTAGTTTTACGAATATGATTAATATAGAATTATTTTATTAACACAACATATTAATAGTAATATATTGATTCATAAATATATTAATATAATTTCTCTTTTAAATTTCCATTTTAATTTCTAAATGTGTAATTCATTTAAAAAATTAAATTAAGAGGAAAAAAATTAAACTTATACATGTCCTGTTTTCCTGAGTTGATGGAACACATCTGGCCCTTTCTTGTGTCTCTGTGGCATCTAACTCATAACCATGGTTATCATAGATACTTAATACAGAGTTGACAAATAAAAAAGGATGGCCTAAAATGGCAGGTGAGCACATCCAGATATAACACTGCACAAGATGAGTAGTGAGTAACTTTTAATATTTCTGCCCTTCTTACTACCATTCTTCTCTCTTTGGGCATTGAACATTGAGGTTATATTTGCAACATGTGTCCTCTTGTCTAACCCTCACTGGCTGGACCAGAAGTTAACACATGCTGATAATTTCTTAAAAGGTGGCTATACTTATAAAATGCAGACACAGAAGCATGTTCTACTGAAAAAGAATGAAGCCAGTGAGAAACAAAGAGTGAGTTCCCTGGCTTCGCAACTCATGGATCCCAAGTTCTTCCTGAAGGTCAAGTGCCAATGTGCCCTTGTCTCTGTGATTAACTTCTGTGTCCTTATAACATTCCTTCCTTCTTTTCCTTTTTTCCTTCCCTCCCTCTCTCTTTTCCCTCCTTTTTTCTTGTGAATTCTATGTCCCTGACAACTCCAGGAAAGCCAAGAATTTAGAGAGCTCAAATAGAGACCACCTGAACACTGCCAGTTTAGAGAGTTTGAGATCGGAACTATTTCAAGTTGATTTCCTTACCACTCCAATCTTGAATCTGCAGGGACACCAAAGCTCCTATGAAGACCTCACTGCCAGACCACAAGCATCCTTATAGTAAAAATTTCCCCTGCCCAACAGGAATGATGAGATAGGAAACAACGTCAAGTACAATGAGGCAAGACCACTCAAATGAGAGATGGGAATATTTGGGGGTATCGATAACCGCCTTTTCCCACAAAGAGTTTCTCCATGCAACATTTCCGGTCTGCCTAAGGCAATGCATCTGTAAGGTACAAACAGCTTTTCAAAATCACTGTTATCAGTGAGTACTCACGTGAACTTCGTACTTCAGTTTTGTGGCAAAATTGTTTCCCAATATGCATGTGTTTTCCTCACTTTGTACCCCATGGCTATTAGGCAGAACATGTTGATGTCACATTCACATACTCACTGAAAAACAGTGCCTGAACAAATCCAGATGACACTCTCCCCAAACGCCCAGTTTCAGGGTGAATGGAAAAGCAGCACTGGCTATACTTGAGGGCAGTGCAAGAAGGGCAGGAGCAGAGTAGGCAGGGAGATAGTTGAGAATTTTATGTTTTTCTGTCCTGCAACGAAGATCTCTCTTATGTTGGCCAAAGTCAGCCAATTATGAACACATGGGTGCTAAGGAAGACTTGTTGATTTTTGGTTTTCCTATTCCTTGGTCTTACTAAAGCCCAAGACACTTGGAGACCTTCTCCCATGGGTCCTTCTCATCCTCCTTACTGCGTATTGATTTTTTCCCCCCAGGTGTACTCCCACCTGTGTTGAGTCTTCTCTGGTTCCCTTAGGAAAGGAATCACAGCTCAATGATTTTCACATTGTAGACTGAAATCTCCCTGTTGTCCATGGCTTAAGAAACAAAATTTTCAATGTGTCTTGCAATGATTGTCCCTATTCCTATAAAATGATTCCTCATTACTGCCTTGTGGATGCTGAACTGGTTGCATGTGTGAGTAGGTGGTTTTACCATGCAACACTTCTCATCGGATTTGGCCTAAGACGTTGAGTTGGCTTCCCCTGATCTAGTTATTTAGTTAAGAGAATTGAGGGTTTATCACTGACCTGGTCTTAATAAAATATTTTTTAAACCCCAGAATCCTGTCAAGGTATATGCACCACGGTGATATCATATTTTAAAATTTTCTATTTCCATTTTTCTTTCTACAGCTATCACCTGGCATTTTGGTTTTTCCCCCCATACCATCATTATTCTTTTAGATGCTCCAACTGACCCAACTTTCTCCAAAGAGAGCCAGTATAATCTGGTTTCTGTATCATTTCAATATTGTCTCATTGGTCTTTGAGCATTTATTTTCTAGCACAAGTGAATCTAGGCTCACCTTGTACTTTTTTTCTGTGTGAGACCCTAGAATCAGTTATTTCTCCAAGGATCCCTGTTCTTCTCAATAAAGAATGATATTTAGAAATCAAGATCTAGCTTCTAGGTGTGCTCATTGCTAGTAGGATGTAATTGTATACAGACATTTCAGTACACAGAACTAAGGAATATATTTGTTCAAGAAATCGTGAGTTCTTACTGATACCTTCAATTCAAATCTAATATCATGCAAATCTTCCTCTCTTTCTCCTATATTTTCATCTTCTCCCACATTGAGAACCTTAATTTCCAAAAAGCTTAAGATATTCTCTCATGTGCCATATGCTTCAATACACTCAAAATAATCTCAGTATTACTTACCAATACCACCACAAATAAATCTAAGTAAAATGAAATATTTTTAAAAGTTCTTTATGTTCAAAGAATATATTCTACAAAAGCAAATTAACAATGTGCCATTTTTTTCTTTCATTATACTTGAGATACCATTTGATTATGCAGCTGAGTTCATCTGTTTCTGTTAATATTCAATTTTAACGCTTGCCCTTTTTATTCTTTGGAATTAACTTTATTTTTAAAATGTGTATAGTTTTTACATGGTTCAAAAGTGAAAAGTATATAAAAAGATAGAGAAATCTTATTCCCATTCCTATCCTTTCTACCCTAATTGCCTCCATCCCTCTTAGGTGGCTATTTTTATGAATTCATAGATTATTCTTAATATTTTTATTTTTTGCAATTCTCTCTCTTTTATTATTACTTTTTATTTTGACATTTAAGACAGTTTCTATTTTTATTGTAGTGGTTACCTTTAAACTACTATTTTGTATTTTTTAACAGTCACAATTCCCCTTTTTCTTACACAGGCTTCTAAAATTGCTTTAGATCTTTTTTTTTTTTTTTTTAAAGATTTTATTTATTCATTTGACACAGAGAGAGAGATTACAAGTAGGCAGAGAGGCAGGCAGAGAGAGAGAAGAGAGGAGGAAGCAGGCTCCCCGCTGAGCAGAGAGCCTGATGTGGGCCTCGATCCCACTACCCTGGGATCATGACCTGAGCCGAAGGCAGTGGCTTTAACCCACTGAGCCACCCAGGCGCCCTAAAATTGCTTTAGATCTTTAAGTAGTATCTTTTGACTCCCACTTGTTACCTACATGCCAATCAGTGGTTTTATGTTACTTCCCTTTTTCCCTTCCTTCTCTCCAATATTTTCAGTTGTGTTATTTCTAATTTAGAAAAATGTGTAATATTGACAGGCTATTCTTCCAACTTTGGTCCCATCTTTGTTCGACTCTTAGACCTCGAGTTAAATATAGTAAGTGCTCATCAGCAGCACTTTTGCTGCTATTTCCTCAATCACCTCCTAGTGGGATGCAGCTTATCATCTAGCAGACTGCTCAGGATGAGAGATTATGATTACATATACTCTGATTTCTTGCATGTTTAAAACTACTTGCCTATAATCTGGATATTTAATGGACAGTGGGGCTAGATAACATAGCCTAGTTTTTAAAAGTGGGAATGGAAACATTTCAAGTAATCAACAACCAAAGATGGATTAAATAAATAAATTATGCTCAGTTAAATAATGGAACCCTGGTCTGCATAGCCATCATACATGCTACAACTGCTGCGGAAAAGTAGGCAATGATATATAAACCTGGAATGGCCAAATCTGTTTTTAAAGTACAAGGATGCTGCAAGCATGTGTGTATGCTTAGCACAAAGAAGGTCAAAGACACACTTAAAAATTAGCAGGGATTTTCTCTGATTGATAGAATTATTGATGATTTTTAGATTCTTCTTTGTGCTTTTTTTTTTTTAACTTTTCCAATTGTACCACTTGTGGGATTGGAGAGAATACAGCATTTTTTTTTTTTAAGCAAGGCAAAGTTCTAAAGTTTTCAAGGTTTATTTTTAATGTGTTGGTTTTAATCAATACCACAAGACACGGTGTACCAAAGAAAGAGAAGCATAATCTAATTAGCAAGCTCAGGACAGTCTAGACGGGTCTCAGTACTCTGCCTGTGCTAGGTGCTCAATCAATGGAGACTGGTGATTAAGAAAACTCAAATCAGTTGGTTCTGAGCAGAGACATTTGGGCACTAGTGTTCATGGGTCTGAGTCAAGTCCCTGCCTCCCAGGATTGTGGGGAAGATGAAATGGAGTGGGATATATGTAACACTCTCAGTCTGGTGCCTGGCACATCCTTCTATCACTTCATCTAGGAGGGAAATATGGATTATTAGCACCTTGTTCTCAACAACTAGTGGGGATGTATTCAGATTTACCTACTCTGAATACTGTCAGAACAAAATAGACAGATAGCCAGTATTTAAAAAAAAAAAAAAACCCAAGGCAGCCAATGAGTGTGTTAGAGAAATTCAGAGAGCATTCATAGAGCCAAAAGCAAGACAAAAACTGTTTCGAACTCATTAGAAATTGCAGTAGGTAGGGCTTCTAACTCAGAGTGGAGGAAACCTGTGTCCCTAAATCATAACCATGTTGTTATAATAAAAGAAGTAAATGGAGTGTGCATCTGTTTTGTTAAATAATCATCACAGGATAGTGAACTCATCACAGGTCTTCCAACGGCTTCCCTTCGTGGAACTGACCATGAACAGCACCCCAGAGCAACTGAATCAGAATCCAAAAATGAAATGCCAGGCCTAAAAGTTTTTTAAAACATCTCTTCAGGAGATTATGATGATTATTAGCTGAGTTTAGGAGCCGTTGGCCTATAAGCATGGGACCACCGTCCATCCCATCCACCAGGACAGTCCCAGAGTAAATATTAAAGGAGCCCCCTCCTGGTTCAAAAATCTCTCAAGAGGAAATATTATGTGCTCTCCTACCTGGACCTCAGCCTCTCGAAGACACTATCGATGAAGGCAGATTCACCCCCGTAGTGATGGCCTTGTCCTGTAAGACACTGGAAGCATGCAAGAAGATAAGACTTAGAGGGAAAAAACCGCCCCTGAACTTAAATTCACATTACAATGCTGACCAACAGCAGATTCTCCCTGAGAGTGGAAACTGATGAGTGGAGAAGACAAAGGCATATACTTAGTGGAGAAGGAAAATAGAAAACCTGAGCATTTCAAAGACAATTCGTTCTGCTACTTCATCATTTGGTCCAAGTCAATTGAGAAAGTCAGAAATAAATATGGATTTGACTTTATCTGATGGCTATTTAAGAGCTTTTACTCATTTCTTCTTTACCTATTTTTGGTCCCAGTTTCTATAAGAGTCAAAACAAGAAAATCATCTGACAGCAATGTAATACTCCATTTCAGCTGCTGAAAAACCAATCAATCCTCCCCATTGTGTTAATGTGTCATCCAGTTCTGTGGGTATTACCTTGTGCTGGTTTAATCCTGATCCATTCCTTGTAAATAAGGACATGCAAAGATAAAGGTAGAAACCCAAGTGTTCCTAAGAGCATTCACGTTGTCAAAATGTAAGAGAAAATATTTTAGGGCACAATCCTCAGGACACTGAGCATAGTGCGAGCTCTCCAGTATCCCGCAATGTCTCTGCCATCACATCCCTGGGGGAGCCGCCTCCCTTCAGCCCCAGACAGCCCGCCTCGGCCATGCACTGTGCATATTTTCATCCCTCCTGTCTTGGCTTCTCCTACCTTTTTTTTTTTTTTTTTAAGATTTTATTTATTTATTTGACAGAGAGAGATCACAAGGAGGCAGAGAGGCAGGCAGAGAGAGAGGAGAGAGGAGGAAGCAGGCTCCCTGCTGAGCAGAAAGCCCGACGTGGGCCTCGACCCCAGGACCCTGGGCTCATGACCTGAGCCGAAGGCAGTGGCTTTAACCCACTGAGCCACCCAGGCGCCCTCCTACTTTTAATGGGGGACCTTTTCCAGAGGAAGGATTTTCAGTTACTTGACTCCACAATTAATATTCAAGTGACCCAAGTTACAAATTTAAAAACCTGGGTTTCATTGCTCTCAGTTCAAACTACAACTCTATTTATAAAACTAGTACAATAAGAAAATCACTTTCAAGTGTTTTTCTGTTTCCAGAAACTCCAGTTGACAGATGAAACGGCTCGAATAATCGGTTTCATCTACCCATTTGGTAAACTAGTCTTAATTTTAAACTGCATTTATAAAAGTAATATACTCGAATTTATTTTCACATGCTTCCAATGTCTTACAGGACAAATTTACAACCATAACAAACAAAAGCTTCCCTAGCTACACTGTGGTGAGCACAGTGTAATGTATACAGATTTTGACTCACTACATTTGACCTCTGAAACTATACTCAAATTAAAAAATTAAAAATAAAGTCCCTAGCATTTAAGCTCTCTTATTACAACTGCAACCAAAGAAATGTAAAAAAAAATCATAGAGTCCTCTTAAGCCTAAATTTAATAAACATCTATATAAATTTATAAATTTAATCAACATCTCATATATCTTTCAACTTAAAATCTCAAGATTACAATGTTAACCATTTTATATTGAAATCACAAAGGCAATGTTTTAGGGTCAGAATTTGTTACATTCTCTTGAAATAGCCAACATACTGGTTCTTTTTAGAGAAGCTTAATTTGGGTAGATGGAATTCAGCAACCCCCTAGCCTAGGCTGGATTCAACTAATCTCTTTACTGCCTGATTGAACTCTGCATTCTTTTCATATTCTTTTTGTCCGGCTCTGTCCCCAAAAGTCCCCATCTGTCTAAAAACCATCAGCCTTTCTTTATTTAGTCCAAAATTTAACCAAATCATAGTTTTTCCTTAAGGTTGACGTGCCAAGCCTAAAAATCCCTTTGAAATTCACATATACTAACTTGGATGGAAATCACACCACTGCTTTCATCCTTCCCAACACCACACACACACACACACACACACACACACACGCACACACACACACACACACACACACACACGGTGGTTCAGATTACTCAAGAAGAGGCACCATGAGGTAAGAAGCTATTATGCAATTCGTTTCAATGTCTCCTAAAAACATTTTTTGTTGATATTTGTTTAGAATGCCCTGTGGAAAGAACACAGGCCCTTTTGTAAGCAGTTTTTCAAAGGTTTGTCTCCAAGGCAGTTACAAACTCAAGACATTGCTAGGAGAAACTCTGTTGTATGCAGACCGTTAGAGCTGGAAGGGGTCTGATAGGTCACTGGGTCCAGCCCCATGCTGTACAAAAAAGAAAACTGAGCTCTGAAGAGAGCAGACAAAGGAGGGAGAAATGCCTTTACTATCTTCTATGTTCCAGACGCTGTGCAAGTTAACCTTCAATTAAGATGCTTTGAGTGGCCCTTAACAATCCTTTCCCACTCACTTTCCCCCTTGGACCCAAGCAGCATTGCCATTTTCCTCAAGTTCACCCATCTCCTGGCCCTGTATCCTCAGCACACGGCTCGGCCTTCCCCTCCATGCAGTCAGTGAAAGTAATCCGCCATTTGCGATTTTGAATTTCAAACCCAGCCTTACATGTACCCAAATAACTTGTGATCAGACACCCAGTTTTGATGGACTGAGAGATAAAAAAGAGACGAATAACTAGGGACTCTTCCCAGAAGTTAAGAGAAGGGAAGGAGTAAGACTGGACAGAGCTGTAGTATGGGGACAGGGTCAAGGGAAGACTGGAGAATGGAGAGAGCAGAGCACATTCTCAGGGAGATAGAAAGAGGGTGAGCCTGCAGGGCATGCAGGAAATGATGGACAGAGCAGAAACCCAGAGAAGGGGGACGTGGGTACAGGTTGAATTATTAATTGGAAAGAAGGAGGGATACTTCATTTTTCAAAGCAGGAGGAAAGAATGGGGGCTAGCCATACATACTGCTAAGGATGTTAATGCAAAATCAGTTCAGACGATCGTCCTAGGGTATGGGTTAAGTGGGGATGAAAGCTAAGCCAGGCCAGGGATACAGACCGAGTGGACACGGAAGAATCTAAGCTCTGGACATGTCCACAAACTAACTAATGGGAGTGAGGGCATGAATGAATGAGCTGGAAGGACACTGGAGTTTGAGATTTGGGGATGGGGCAATCCTGAGTGATGACACAGCGGGGCAGGGCTATTGAAAGGCCAGCATACCAAAGCAGAGGCCAAGTAAATAACACTGGGCTTGAAGCCAAGGATCGGGGGAGCAGTGGGTCAAAGGGGTCATCCTCCTGGTCAATGGCGTCACCCATGCTGACAGGGGGCAGAATTTGGCAGGAGAGAAACATCATGAGTCTGCTGCCCAAATCTTTTGTGACTAGAGACACTGAAGGCAGGTCGACATGATAGGGGTGACACAGAGATGAGATGTGAGCCTCAAAACCAAAGGGAATTTTATATGGAAGGGGTGGAATGGTAGCCAGGCAACAGCTTTGGAGGCAGCTGATTCCCAACTCCCAGCCTGAGGGGCGGGACAGAGGGCAGGAGAGAGTGAGCCCCTGCCCTTGAGCAGGATAAAAGGGAAGCAGGGAGCTCAGGAGAGACTAAGTCTCAGTTGATGGCAGAAAACAGAAAAACATTTAGTGGAAATGTTAAGGCTATAGGAATTCTGTTTATCACGGAATAGCCTTTCAGAGGGCACAGTAGAAGGTTGAAGGGAGAGAGGCCAGGGAAAGAGAGAGAAAGAAAGCATTCTGGGGTGCCTGGGTGGCTCAGTGGGTTAAGCCTCTGCCTTCAGCTCAGGTCATGATCTCAGGGTCCTGGGATCGAGGCCCACATCGGGCTCTCTGCTCAGCAGGGAACCTGCTTCCTCCTCTCTCTGCCTGCCTCTCTGCCTACTTGTGATCTCTCTCTCTCTGTCAAATAAATAAATAAAATCTTTAAAAAAAAAAAAAAAGAAAGAAGGCATTCCGACATGATCTGAATAATAGGATAAAGACTAAGGAGGTCTGTGTCCAAGGCAGCAGCCAGCTAAGGATGAGAGGAACAAGAGGCAGAGAGACCTCTGGTCTCAGCTTGCTAGCCATGTGATCTGAGGTGAGGGACTTCCTCTCTCTGTGCCTAAGTTTCATCCTTGTGAGGATAGCGCTAGCACATATGTCGTAAGGTCAGTGCTATGAGAAATATACTAAAACACGTACTTAGAAAATTGTTCAGCATACAGTTATACAAGAAGCACTAGCTTTAGAAGGAAAAAGATTCCTACTCCACACTTTCCCTCAAGTGACAGACCTCTGGGTATATCAAACCTGAATAACACATCTTTGCTTCCTACCCCTTACAGGAAGCAAGAAACCCAGCATGCAAAAAAAAAAAAAAAAAAGTCTGTCAGAGTCACTGATAAGATTCAAGTTCTTGCAAACCTATCTGTGGTAATAAACCATTATCTTTCTCTCTCTTTTTTTTAAGATTTATTTGAGACAGGGCGCCTGGGTGGTTCAGTGGGTTAAGGCCTCTGCCTTCAGCTCAGGTCATGATCTCAGGGTCCTGGGATCAAGGCCCGCATCGGGCTCCCTGCTCAGCACGGAGCCTGCTTCCTCCTCTCTCTCTCTCTCTCTGCCTGTCTCTCTGCCTACTTGTGATCTCTCTCTCTGTCAAATAAATAAATAAAATCTTTAAAAAAAAAAGATTTATTCGAGAGAGAGAGCGAGAGCAGGGAAGGAGGGCAGAGGGAGAGAAAGAATCCTGCACAGACTCCCCACTGAGCACAGAACCCAATGCAGGGCTTGATCCCACAACCGTGAAATCATGACCTGAGCTGAAATCAAGAGTCAGAGGCCTAGCCAACTGAGCCACCCAGGTGCCCCTCATCTGTCTCTTGAAAGGAAGAAGAGATGAAAAAGTTGCTTAAGGATACTAAGCACCTAGAGTTATAAATGTCTAAGATGGAGAGTCAATAGTCATCGAGTATATAATTCGACAACAGCAACAAAATTAAGTGAACTCTGTTGAAAAATAAGCAAAGGACTTGGACATTCTTCCAAAGATATACAAACAGCCAATAAGTAAATGAAAAGATGTTTCACATCACTACTCATCAGAGAAATGCAATTCACAGCCACAAAGGGCTACCCCCTCACGCCCATCAAGATGGCTCCCAGGAAAACAAAAATAGGAAGTAGCAGTAGTGGGGGAGCCGAGAAACCGGAACGCGTGTGCACGGGGACTGTGAACCGGCGCAGCCGCCATGTGGAAAGGTAGGATGGTTCCTCAAAAACTTAAGAATAAAACTACCATATGATCCAGCAATCCTACTTTAAGGTATCTATTGAAAAGAACTGGAAGCAGGGGCTCAGATACTTGTGCACCCATGTCCAGAGCACGTTCCAACCGTCGGGGTGTGGAAACAGCCCAAGTGTCTGCGGACAGACGAACAGATAAACAAAACATGGCATATGCACACAGAGACATATTGTTCAGCTTTTGAAAGAAAGGGAATTTGGACACAGGCACCATCGTAAATGAACCTCGAAGGCACTGTGTTAAATGAAACAGCCGGCCACAAAAGGACAAATACTTCTATGAGGTATCTAAAGTGTCCAAATTCATAGAACAAAAGGCAGGATGGTGGTTACCAGAGGCTAAGAGGAAGGGGGGAAGGGGAGTTGTTGATGACTTTTTTTTTTTTTAAGATTTTATTTATTTATTTGTCAGAAAAAGCGAGAGAGCGCACAAGCAGGGGGAGCAGGGAGAGGGAGAAGCAGGCTCCCCGCTGCGCAGGGAGCCAAGGCAGACACTTAACCCCCTGAGCCCCCCAGGCATCCCAGGGAGTTGTTGTTTAATGGGTGTAGTTTCCATTTTACAAGATGAAAAATCTGTTCCACAACAGATTTAACTTGTAAATATACTTCACCCTACGGAACTGCACACTTAAAAATGGTTACGATGGTAAATCTTATGTTGTTTTTTTACCACAATAAAAAGAAAATGGAGAAAAAAATAGAGTCATCTAGTATCTCCCCTCCCCCCACTCTACTCCACTGATGAATAAAATGAAGCCCAGGGAAGGGAGCTGAATTATCCACGGTCACACAGCTCAGGGAGGCAGAAGGAGGACCAGAGCCCAGCCCTCCGACCCCAGCTGCGAGCTTCCCGCTGTTCCACGGTGCTCTTCCGCTGAACCTGAAAAGGAGGAAGATTCTAGTCAGTGCTTAAAAATGCTCCTGTGCCCGTGCCCTGTCCCCAGATCTCATTCACGATTATTCAAACCAGCAGGTCTGAGACGCCACACTGGAAATCTCAAGATATCCACAGCTTCTCTCACCAGTGTGCGGCAGACCCAAAAGCAGACGAGAGCAGGTTTTCTGCTCCTGGGCTGTCCCCCTATAATTTAGAAGTCCAGACAGTTACACTGGAAAACAGGAAGGAAAGCTCAGGGGCCCACTTAAAAACAAGCTCAGTGTGGGGTCTCCGATGCCGTGGAGTGAAGCTACTCGTTAAAACGTGCTACTTTGAAATGGGTTCACTCACTCCTGTCTGGACTCAGGGAGGAAGTCTTTCTCCCATTTAGGAGTTCTCCTTTAGCCCTTTCTTCCAAATTCCATAAAGGAGACAACAGGAAAAGCTGGCTCCAGCTCCAGAAACAGAGATGAAAACCAGACCTTTCTTTTCTTTTCTTTTCTTTTTTCCTAAAGGGTGATGTCAATAGGTTGCCTTCTCTTTAATCTCAGAGATTTCTATTGTTCCCATGGAAACAATGCTGAGATCCCCAGAGGGCGTGGCTTGGTGATTCCAGAAATCTCCGAAGGTTTTAAAGTGTCAGAGCTGAAGGCAAAGACCTCCCTCCCCTGTGCTCCTCTGGTCTCCCCGACACACAGACATCTCAGACATACAACACCCCTCTGAGCTCTGAAGGTGTCAGGAAAATCCTTCTCGCATCAATACATCCCGTGATGAAGACCTAAATAAAACATTTTGGCAAGGGCATTTCTAAAGATCTTTCCACTCCAGAAATACTTTTTGTTTTGTTTTGTTTTCAGCAACCTACCGGAGGCTGAACCAGGATGCCTATAAAAAGCCTTCTGTGCTCCCCTAAGCCCTCCTAATGAATCGTCGGGAAGGACGGACTAAGATGGGGGTCACAGAGCCCGAGCCCGTGCCAGAT
Source organism: Ailurus styani (assembly GCA_002007465.1). Lineage (NCBI taxonomy): Eukaryota > Metazoa > Chordata > Mammalia > Carnivora > Ailuridae > Ailurus > Ailurus styani. Next base: position 2,229,963 of record LNAC01000026.1, read on the forward strand.
GCCGGGGCTGCCAGCCTGGCTCTCGGCGCTGCGCGCCCCACTCCCCCACTCCTCGAATTGCTGTGGTCTCTGCCCATACTCCTTAAGGCAATTGGCTGCGCTCCTGGCTTGTCTCGCCTGTGTCTGCTAGTTATCGAACAAAGGGTGGAATTACTCCCATGCCCAGTTTCCCAGATGCTCGCAAGCATGGAGCCAAGGATCAGCTGAAATAGAAGAGAGAACTGAGCTGAGAAGCACTGGTGATAAGACCCAGACACAGCTGAGCAGTTGTTCCTGCGGCCACAAGACACACCTGTCGTGTAACAGCCAATGAGCCATCCAGGAAGCCTCCTGTGCCTCCTGCGGAGCACTGACCCTGGGGAAACAAGGACTTCCTTGAGATGGCATCAAGCCCGAAAGCAGGGAGAAGAGCCCCAGGGCCTTGGACCTCAGCAGCACCTCCCCACTGTTGCACAAACAGGAGAAGTCAGGAGGCAAAAAGGCTTTGTTGCCTCTGGGTGTCCCCCACTCTTCCTCTCCTTTCCTCCACTACATTTATTTCCCCCCAAATCCAAGGACGGTCTTCACCACCTGAAACTCCAGACGAGCTGGCCTCCTGGTCGGGCCTTCTCCCCAAAGTGAAGGCTGGCAAAATGCTTTCTCTAAGCTGAATGATGTCCGCCTCTTGGTTCCTGGCTAGCTTTTGCAGACCAAAAGGACCTGCAGAGTGGGTGTGCATACAGCCCCTGAAACAGAAACACAAGTCTCTTACAACCACCTGTAACCCCAAATGCCCAGGGGCCGTTAGACTATGCAGACTCCTCTAGTGGTTCTGCCTTCAGGAGCTAATTCGAGAAAATTTAAAAGATAATTCTTTACCACCATGTCCCAGGAAACCAGGATACAATATCCAAAGAAGACTGTCAAAATACGGACCCCAGAGAGCAACTAGATCTGAGGCTTAAGGAGAGTAGGGACATTAGCGGAAGGAAAGGGCCAAGAGGAAGATTATTCCAAATCAGCACAGAAAAAGCCAAAACTATTGACTGGGGGAAGGGGAGAAGCAGAAAATGGATAAATGTTTTGATGGATACAGGGAGGAAATAATTTCTCAGGCACAAAGTATGCGTTTAAGGGATAGAGAGAGAATATATACAACACTGAGTGAGGGTGTTGAAATTTTTTGCAGACTGCTCCTTTGGAAGGCAGGGAAAGGAAATGCATCCATAATCACGTCATCCTTTTTATAAAAATGAGGTTGAAAAAAACAAACTTGGTCATTGAATCAAGACATTTCTTCTTTATAAAGCTTTATAATGGCTTGTGCAGGCAAGGAGAAGCCACCTAGCATGACTAGGGTATCTTCTCCTCTAGGCAGTATTTATGAACCAAATCTGGAAGTCAGGGACATGGACAGAGGAGTGAACTACTCCCTACAAAACATCCACTCTTCTCTAGGTACTGGGCTGGGGGCTCTATATTCAGGACCTCTGAACTCCAGTCCCTTATCAGTAGCCATCTATCTCCCCAACATCCCCACTTGGATGGCTAAAAGCATCTCAAACTCATCCCAGAGTAAGTTTCTGATCTTCTCCCAAACTCCTCTTCCACCCACAGTCTTTCCCAATCCAGCTGATGGTAGCGCCATTCTTCCAGATGCCAAGCCCAAAGCCTTGGAGTCATCCTTGACTCTTCTATCGACTCTTTCTCAATTCCCAAACTGTTAAGAAATTCTCTTGGCTCTACCTTCAAAATGTAATCCAGAATCTCTCTCCTTTTCCCCATCCCTACTGCCACCAGCCTGGTGCAGGTTACCCTTATGTCTCAGATTCATGCAATGGTCTCCTCACTTCTACCCCTGCCCCTTTACAATCTGTTTTCATTAGAAAAGGCAGACTTTTTTTTTTAATATGCAAATCAAATCATGTCACTCCACTGTTCAAAATCGAAATCAGGCAGCAGCTTCCCACTCACCTCAGAGTACAGCACAGCCAAGGTGAGGGCAAGTATACTGCTCCTACAATGGGTCGGGGATAGGGGTGTGAGGTGTAATATTACAAGGAGGGAGGAATTGGGACCAAGAATTCAATCTACCACCCAGGATTAAATTAGGTAGAACATTACAATATCGCCATCTTTTAAGGTCAAAATGGTTGAATACTGGCCATCCCATATGGTTCAATATAATACCAGCAGCAGAACTCAGACTTAAACGAGGTTTTTTGTCCAACAGCTACTGGGACTCCCTGGAAAGCAGCACAAACAGGTGGTATGCCACAACATGCAGATTTGTTAAGCACAGAGGAAATGAAAACCATGGGGCGCCTGGGTGGCTCAGGTGGTTAAGCGTCTGCCTCTGGCTCAGCTCATGATCCTGGGGTCCTGGGATTGAGCCCCGCATCAGACTGTCTGCTCAGCAGGGAGTTTGTTTCTCCCTATCCCTCTGTGCTTTATCTCTCTCTCTCCCTCTCAAATAAATAAATAAATCTTCAAAAAAAAAAAAAAAAGAAAGAAATGAAATGAAATGAAATTAAAGCCATTTGTGATTGGCTCTGAAATCACAGTTTGGTTCCCCTTAAATAGTCATGCTCCACTGGAATCAAGCCACTCAATAGAGTTTATGAATTACGTGAAATATAAACCTTCAAATCTGAGTCCCAGTAATATTTTTCCCTGGAGAGTTAGAGGCACCGTGCTCCCACAGGATGACTATTTTAAGTAGAGCGTTAATTACATTTGAGACTTTGTTATAATTGTCCCTATGGAGTAAATGTCTCCTGCAGAATCACACCAATAGCACATCCTAGTCAAAATTTCCTAGTTTGTTATCCTCTCTTCCCTCCTTTCACCCACTACACATATCTACCCATGAACCTGCTTTCTCAGCTTCTGCCTCTGTTCACCCACATCTCCTCAGACTATGTGTCACCTAACTGACTAATGGTCTTTCCCACCCTTCCTCCTTCCTGTCCCCACGCAGGCTGGCTTAGACGTCCTGCTCTGCTTCCCCATAACACTCTGTACTTACATTACCTGTAATGCAGGACTTACTGCACTGTTACAAAAACACGTAAGCATACATCTCTCCACCCCCACCCCCTTCTTGTGAGCTCTTTGAGTGAAGGGACTATGTTTCATTTATCTTTGCATCTCTAATACCCAGCACCGTGCTTGGCAAATAGTAGGGGCTAAGACATATTTAACAAAGGAAAGGGAGAGTATTAGAGTAGGCTAAACACAAGTCCAATAACAAAGCCCAGTTTATGCAAAGACTCATGCAGTCTGCAGCAGATGTGGGCTGGGCTCGGCAGCTCTCCTCCAGAAGGTAATTCAGGGATGCAGTCTTCTTCCAACTTTGACACTGCCATTCCCAGAACATGGTCTCTAGGGGCGCTGAAGATGGGAAACAAGGCATGGGGAAGGCACAGGAGATATGCTATTGGCCCAAAGGGATGCTGATGTCTTCTTCCCCCATTCTGCTTGACCCAAACTAGTCACATGGCACCACTTAGTCACGAGGAGGGGCTGGTTAGGAAAGAACTCACGCAAGGGGAAGAGAGCAGGGCCTTGTTGGTGTTCAGCTAGCTGTCTCTGCCACGGGGAGCAGGAAAGAAGGGAAGGAGGGAGAAAGGAAGGAAGAACTTACTCAGTGCCTAAATACATAAGCACTACCTTTTAAGTCCTATTAAGGATTCTGTTCAAATTTCCTGCCAATTGGACCCTTAAAACCAGATGTTGAAAGCAGTAGGACAATAAACTCAGACAGAACATATTAAAAATGAAAAATTAAGAAAAAACCCATGGCAGCTTCATAAGCATAGTTAAGAGGACAGCAAGTTTCAGGACAAGGGTGTGTGTATGTCTGCGTGAGTTCTGTGTCTCGACTTGAGAGAGAGAAGGAGAAGAGTGTTGGGAAGCTTACAGGGCCCATGGAGAAGCATTACCAAAGGACTGTACCTCCCCTGAAAAAGATTTAGTCTTCCGTGTGGAAAGTAAGCCAAGGGATGTGGACATGAATAGGTAATGAGAGAATCATATTCATCAGGATTTGGGAGTGGATGAGACAGAGGAGGCCACTACCCACGGGTAAAGCAACCATTTTCCAGGAGGCTGCAGGTAAGAGAAGGTCTGGTGTCAGAAGCCAGGAAGAGGGTGACAAGGAGGGGTAAGAACTTCCGTGGTGGAGACTGATAGCTGTTTACCAAAATCCATTTCCTCTTCTTCCTGGCACGTGGCCTCCCTTGCAGCTTGGTATGGCCATGGCAATGGAATACGAGCAGAAATGACCTATCAGACCTGGCCTAGAAAATCCTCCCACGTGTACTCCTCCATGCTTTTTTGTCTTCTTCCAACTGGATGCCAATGGCAAGGACGTCTTGCCACAGATGTTTGTCATCATCCTGGCCTACCCTCACTAATATAGTCTAGAGGTGGAATCTTTTTCTTCTAACACGGCTATGCTAGGATGGCCAGCAGACATGTTCCTTGCTAAGTAGGGAAGCATATGCCATCTGCAGTGGGAGAGAATTAGACCAACACACAAGGAGTAGAGATAGACAGAAGGGAGAGAGAAAGTCCCAGCTGGTTGGAGTTTCTTTCCGGTTTTTGAAACAGTGATTCCTAAAGCTTTCCTTTGAGCTGCTCTAGCAACTTTCCCAACTACAGGAATCAATTAACTTCCTTTTCCTTTCTGTTTTTATGTCTGCATTCACAGAGAAAAGTCAAGAGAAGCGCACTCCCAACTCTGCATCCTCCACCGTCCATATGAGACAATGGTGAAGGCCCCATAGTTGAGTGTGGGGTACACCATGGTGTTCTGTCATCACTCTTAAATTGAATTTCCTCCACAGGTCTATCGACCTGCTTCAGAGCAAAACAGTGAGAATGTTCCAGTGCACTCTCAGGAGAAACCACCCCTCCACTCCACCTGGGTCGGAATGGGGTGGAATGGACTGTCAGTAAATGTCACCGAGGGCACAGTCCATCCATCAGTACTTTTTATGGGGATACTTTTACTACATCTTCTGTGCACATAACATCTCTACAGAGAAACATGTCAAGGCTGAAGGATTCTCCTTATTTGCTGCTCATTTCACACCAATTTAACCAAATACCAACTCTGGTACATGATGACGTATATGATCTCATCTAATGTTCGAAACTGCCCCGTAAGGAAGGTGTCATTGTTTTGTATTCTGGTAAAATACACAAAATGTAAAGTTTTCTGTGTTAATGCTTTTGGAGTGTACAGTTCGGTGACTTTGGTATCTTCACATTGTTACGCGACCGTCACCGCCACTCATCACCATCACCCCAAACTGAAACTGTTTACTCATTAAACATTACTCCTGGAGCACCTGAGTGGCTCAGTCAGTTAAACGTCTGACTCTTGATTTTGGGTCAGGTCATGATCTCAGAGTGGTATCAAGCCCCACAATGGGCTCCACACTGAGCGAGGAGTCTGCTTGAGATTCTCTCTCCCTCTGCCCCTCTTCCAAACCCCTGCTCGTGCACATGCACGCTTTCTCTCTCTCAAAAACAAAACAAAAAACTCACCAAAAACCCCAAAACCAAAACCAAAACAAACAAATAAAAAAAAACAATAACTCCCCACTTCCATCTTCCCCCCAGGGTGCCGGCAACCACCATTCTACTTTCTGTCTCTATGAATTTGCCTATTCCAGGTACCTCATGTAGTGGATTCACACAGCATCTGTGTGGCTTCCCCCTTTTGATTATCGTAAGTAATGCTGCTATGAACATTGGTGTACAAGAATGCGTTTGAGTCCCCCCTTTCAATTCCTTGGAGTATATACCGAGAAATGGAATTGCTGGATCACATGGTAATTTAATTTAAAAAATTTTTAAGAAATCACTGTCTTCCACAGCAGTTATACCATTTTACACTCCCACCAGCAACATACCAGGGTTCCAACTTCTCCCCATCCTCAGAAGGTATTATTTTTTATCTCCATATTACAGTCAAGGAAGCAGACCCGGCAAAGTGGTAACTTCCTCACAATTACACAGCTACTAAGTGGTAGATCCCATATGGGAAGCTGAGACTCTTCAAGTCCGTCATGCTTCCCTGGCCCCACAGCTGCCTCAGACACAGAACAGCAGAAACAGAAGTCCACTGAAACCTAAAGCAAGCGGACCCATCTCTGGGAAAGGATTTATTTCTGGGAGTTACCACCTCAGCTGTTCTTTTAATAATGACACCTCCGTGTACTGCAGCTGAGACTTCTTGGAATAGAAGTGTGTGCACTTCATTGATAAAAACCGATCCTATTCACTTAGCAAATTTTCATTTCTTCACTCAGCTGCTATACGTTCATTCATTCAATGAGTTTTTTGGGGGGGGTCCATATTTAGTGCCAAGTATGTTTTTAAGGGCTGTGAACAGCTGTGCCAAGGTTCTTGCTCTCATAGAATTCAAATTCTAGAGAAGGAGACAGACAATGTACAGAAAAAGATATAATGTGGACCATTTCCAGATTGTAAGTGTCCTAAAGGACATCAGCAGGGTGTTGGGATAGAGTAGCCAGGGACAGGTGAGGTGACTTTGGATAGCATGAAGCCTCTCTGGGAAAGATGACATGTAAGCTGAACCCTAAAGTTGAGAAGGTACCAGCCATGTGAAATCTGGTGCAAAACATGAGGGCATGTAGAATAGCAAATGAAAAGCCCCTGAGGTAAAAACAAACAAACAAACTAACAAACAAACAAAAATTGGCATGTTCTAAGAAAATCAGGATGTTAGTCTGATGGGACCATGGAGACAAGACGCTGAAGAGTAGAGGGAAATGTAGTCAAACGCCAGGTTTCCTGGTGTAGGAAACCAGCACTAGATTAGATGGGTCTTATAATAATGATAGCTCATGTTTATTGAGCACTTACTATGTTTCAGATACTATTTAAGCAATTTATGTGTATTAGTCATTTAATCATCACAATAATTCCATAACTAAATACTATTATTATCCTCACTTTGCAGATGAGGGAACTGGCCCAGAGAGGTTATGCAACTTTCCCAAGGAGATCCCACTGGTAAGAGGTAGAACTCAGATTTAAACCCAGGCAATCTAGCTCTAGGATCCAAGGTCATAACCACCCTGCTATATGGCCATGCTGTGATCAGTGGTTTGGATGTTATTCTAAGCAGAGGGGTGTTAAGCAGAGGGGTGTCAGGACCAGTTTTATATTTTGAGGTGATCATACTGGTGACTGCAAGGAGCAAAATGGGAGGCAGAGAGATGAATGGGAGGCTATTATGAAGGTCTAGGTAAGAGATAATGATGGTGTGGATGAAGAAGGTGGTGATGAGAAGGGGCAAAAATAGACATCTTTGGAAGACCTTTTCAAAGTAGAGCTGTCAGGGTTTGGTAATGATTTGGATGTAGAGGTGAAGGGAGGGGAGAAATTCAGGCTCATTTCTAGGTTTTTAAGTTCAGCAACTTGTTGGATGGAGATGTTTACTGAGTTGGGGAAGAACAGTATGAGGAGGACATGGGTAGGGTATTTGAACATCTAGCATTCGTTTCTCTAACAATGCCCCCACTTCTTGTTAGGGAACACCTCTTTCTTATGGATGAGAGTCAAGCCAAGAGGTAGTGTAATTAGATATTCCATCCCTAGAATTTGGATCTTGAGCAGAAGAACAAATTCAGTTCCTCCATGGGCAGCCCCCTACCAACGTTCTCCTCTATAATGCAGTTGTGGTGCTTTCTACTTCCCAAGCCCAGGACTCCAACCTTCCATTAATTCTTTGGGTCCCAAAGCCTTCCAGTACATTCTCTCTCACTAAGTTAGCCAGTGTCAGTTCTTATTGCTTGGAACCAAAGGAAGTACAGGGTGGAGATAGGGTGCTCTGAACTGAGAGATCTATTTTGGACAGGTCAAGTTCGAGAGGTCTGTGAGATACGTCAAGGAGGCTCTTGCATTGTATATGCCCCTGGAGTTGAGGATTGAGGTCTGGGATGGAGAAAAACAAATTTGGGCATTACCAACATGTAGAGGGCATGGTGTCATCTAGTGTAATGTCCCATGTCTTTTGCTAAAAGCATCCTGGTTTTCTTTTGGGGAAATATTTCTTCTGGGCTAGTAATCTTGATATGGTTAGTAATTAAAGAGGATGACCTCCTCTGCTCAAGTAGCAAGCAGAGATCTCAGGACTGGACAGTCAGCATAGGCCATCCACATGGCCACAGCAATTCTTAAGAGATGCCCAGATGAATTAGGACAATTAAGTAAGAATTAGCTAAAGAACTTTTTTTTTAAGATTATTTATTTATTTATTTGACAGAGAGAGATTACAAGTAGGCAGAGAGTCAGGCAGAGAGAGAGGAGGAAGCAGGCTCCCTGCCGAGCAGGGAGCCCAATGCGGGCCTCGATCCCAGGACCCTGAGATCATGACCTGAGCCGAAGGCAGAGGCTTTAACCCACTGAGCCACCCAGGCGCCCAGCTTAAGAACTTTTGATGGAACAATCAGGAGCAGAGTTCTCTTTCTGGCATGATTGCTAAGCTGGTACAATGTAAGCACAGGGCTACCAGGACCTTTTTTTTCTTTTCTTGTTTTCCTTGTTTTTACACCACCTTGGGGCCATAGCTTGATGAGAATGAGGTCAAGACAGCAGAAAACAGAGTCAAATGACAAGGGAGAGAGGCAACATGTTGATGCAGCACTGAGGCCCCTTCCTCTGTCACTCCTGAAACTAACTTTTCAGAACTATGTGAATTGATAAACTCTCGTTTTGCTTCAGACGGTTGCTTTGAGTTTCTGTTACTCACAGACCAGTGATTTCTGACAACAAATGGCATTTAAAGCCCTGTACCTGGATGACATTACACAGGAGGAGAACAAAGACAGCAAGGAGGACTTGATCTTCAAGATTCTGTAGTATTAAAGATCAACTAGAAGAAGGGGAGGCAGCATTTTGGTTAGATTATCTCTTGTCCTTGTTGGCAAAAGGGACCAGAAAGGTAATGGAATGCAGCGTATTGCACAAAGAAAATCTGTTGGTAGAAATTGATTATTTTTTTAACTGGGTGATAGGTACGTAGGCGGCCTTATAGTTGAAAATTCCCAAATTAAAAAATTCATTTATGGCTTGGTATTGCTACATCATTCCTGAATTCAAAGGACAGCATCTCTTTGCTGGAGAGCTCTGTTGCAGCTGAGTCATGCCATCCAAGATAGCTATGGCTACCTGCCTTTTCTTGGCACCTGACTTTCTTTTTTTTTTTTTTTAAGATTTTATTTATTTATTTGACAGAGAGAGAGAGAGAGAGAGAGATCACAAGTAGGCAGAGAGGCAGGCAGAGAGAGAGGAGGAAGCATGCTCCCCGCTGAGCAGGGAGCCCAATGTGGGGCTCGATCCCAGGACCCTGAGATCATGACCTGAGCCAAAGGCAGAGGCTTTAACCCACCGAGCCACCCAGGCGCCCCAGCACCTGACTTTCTGAGATATGGAAATTCAGGGGGTTTGGCCGGGAAAAGACAAGCATATGTAGTCTTTTTGTAAATATGCATGAGCTCTCTACGGTTTTACTGCTCAAGGACAGGGAGGATCTTGGACTCGGGCTCTGTTGGCCCCTGAATTCACTTTGGCTGAGACAGATCAGTGTCTGCCAACCCAGCTCCCCTGTTCCTAACAGTAGCCAGACCGGCATCTTTGGCTCCAAAGGGGACTATCCTAGGCTCTGCACCCAACTAATAATTTGAGCAAACTGAACAGGGTTACGAGTGGTGGGATGATGCATTCCACCCAATGGGAAGCTGAGACCACCACGTGGAGGCTCTAGAGTGGGACGTCAGTCTCAAGGAAGGGAGCAGAGAAATCATACATGTTCACAAGTGGAAGGGACTGAAGAAACAGTCAACTCAGAGTCTGTATTTAGGAGGAAAAGTCTTCCCTTTTAATGAGACACAGAAGATACAGGGAAGATCATCCTTTTGTAACACAGGAGAGATAACGTGAATTCCAAGTCATCTTCCTCAGAGTGGGTAGACTCTGAGAAGCCGTTGGAGACCTCCAGCTGTCCCATGACTTCAATACCCATCATTGACTACACCTATAGGACCCACTGATAAACAGCCCAGTGAATCACCTAAGTGTTCAGGCTCTGATGCCTGACTGCTTGCTCTCATTTGCTTCCTTAATGATTCAGTATGTCAGTTTCCTCACCTGTAAAGTAAGGATGACAATTTGAACCTGGAAAACATTAGGGTAAGTGAAAAAACCCAACACAAAAGACCAGTATTGTGTGCTTCCACTGAATATGAGGTAACTAGAATAAGCAAATCCACAGAGACAGAAGGTAGAATGGGGCTTAGCAGGGGCTAGAGGGAGGAGAGAATAGGGAGTTAGTGTTGAATGGGTGGAGAGTTTTTGTTTGGGATGATGGTTAGTGGTGATGGTTGCACACCATTGTGAATGTTCTTAATGTCGCAGAATTGGACACTTAAAAATAGCTAAAATGAAGAAAGAAAGTGGTAATTAGGGAAGGCGCTGGATATGTTAGCTTAGCGGTAGTGATAATTTCACGATGGATATGTATATGAAAATATCAAGTTTAACCTTAAATATAGACAATCTTTGTCAATTGTGCCTCCATAAAGTTGAGAAATGGTTAAAATGGTAATTTTTATGATATGTATATTTTACCACAGTCTTAAAAGAAATAACACTGTTGCTGGACACATAACATTGAGCAAAGAAGTCACATGAGAGAATCAGTGCTGTACCGTGTCAATATGTAAAATTTAAAAGCAGGCAAACATCATCAGTGGAATGTGCTCACCGCTGAGGATGGCGGGGCCCGGAAAGGGACTTCTAGGGGGGCTGGTCATGTTCTGTCTCTTTATCTGGGGATTGGTGACCTGAGTAGTTGTCTTTGTGAAAATGACTGAGCTGTCCCTCATGTCTGTGCTTTTCTCTATGTATGCTAGACTTTAATAAAAAGGATCACCCCCCCCAAAACAAGGGTGACAAAAATATCCACCTCAGAGGGCTATTCTTGTATTCAATAGGTGAAAGCAGATAATACACCCAGAACAGTGCCTGGCATGTTGGGGTCCTTCCATCTTTAGCAGCTGTATATAAAACCAAAATTGCTCCGACCTCCAGAAAGCTTTTTTGATGTTTCCTCCCCCCTCCCCCCGCGTTTGAGATGCCAGTCATTCCCTCCTTGTCCACACCTCCTAGACTTCAAGATATTTTGTATTTGCTCCTCCAGATCCCCCCCTCACCCCTGCTCTCTGCTTCTGGGTCCTGACCCCCAGCGATGTCTTCCTCCTTGCCCTCCGGCTTCCTTCCAGGAGTGCTGGACTCTAGGGGCAGGGAAGAACCAGCAGGAAACTGGAGGAAAGAGAGTGATGTTGATGTATTTGTTCCCTTGGTGCCCTCCCTGTGGAGTCACTGTGGCCTAGCTGTGCCCCTCGACCAAAGGTTCAATCTCAGGATCCTGAGATCATGACCAGAGCTAAAATCAAGTTGGATGCTTAACTGACTGAGCCACCCAGGTGCCCCAAAGACAGCATCTTTTAAAAATGAGCTATTGTTACACTATTGTTTATGTTATTTTTGATGGTCAATTTAACTTTACACCTAATAATGTTGATGATAAAACAGGGTTAGGAATAAACCTTACCGGCTATAATGGGTTAAACTGGGGTCCCCATATTATATGACCACTTGGAACCTCAGAATGGGAACTTATTTGGAAAATGGGCCTTTGCAGGTATGACGAAGATAAAGGTCCCTAGATGAGCTCCTTCTGGATTTGGGTGGGCCTTACATCTAATGGCGAGTGTCCTTATAAGAGACAGAAAAGATGACACAGAAACCCAGAAGGAAAGCAGCATGAAAAAGAAGGCAGAATCAAAAGAAACGAAATCTTGCCATTTGCAACAGCATGGATGGAACTAGAAGGTATTATGCTGAGCGAAATAAGTCAATCAGAGAAAGACAATTATCATATGATCTCTCTGATATGAGGAATTTGA